>JANAVB010026997.1:2173593-2368593 GCA_029216955.1 Iris pallida
GTTGATAGTCCAAACACCTTAACCAAACCGTGCGATCTCCCTCTCCATCCATGCCACTAGTAGTGCTATCTCAAATCTATGGAATATGGACTCACAAGGTAGGATGAGTACCCTCTCTCTACTCCTCAAAGAAACTTGAACTTAAAAAGATTTAGGGGTCTAAAGTTAACGCATCCCGACGATAATCTAACGTCGCATGGTATTGCCTCAACCAATCTATGCCAAGCACGACATATTTTGTCATAGTGAAGACTAGAAATCGAGCATGCAACTCCCTTCCGCAAACTACTACTGAATACGATCTACAAGCATCACTAACTAGGGTTGTGCACAATTAAGTCAAACCGATCAAATCAAACCAAACCAAACCGATCGTTTTAAATCGAACCGATGGTTCGGTCGGATTGGTTCGACTATCATGTTTTAAAAACCGACCGGTTCGGTTCGATTCATATTTGGTTATTCCAAAGACCGTTCAAAATCGAACCGAACCAAACCCTATGAGAATTTTAAATAATTAGGGTTGGGACTGTTGGGTAGGACCGATTTGGTTCAGGTGAGCAACTACCAGCAGTGAATGAAAAGGAAAAATAAAAACATTTCTTCTCAATTCTCATTCTCGGGGGTTGCTGAAGAGTCAAGACTCCAGTCCTATTTTTTTCTAACCCCAATTCCTAAACCCCCCCATCTCTCTCCATTTTTTTTCTATGTTGGCTCCAATCTCCTCTCCCACTCTGATGGCTCTTAACTAGTAAGTAATACTAGGTATAGATGTATAGATCGACATCTTCTATAGATCTATGGATGTATAAAAGAAGTAGAACTATGAATAAATCAAGTATCATAGATCATCTTTTTTCCTTCATATTCGGGTTTATTTTTTTCTTGTATGTTTTTTCTCACAAAATTAAATAATCATGTATATTTTGTTTCCCTCTTTATTTTTTCTTGATGTTAGGGTTAGGGTATTTTTTTTCTTGTACAGGTTTCTTAAGGCGACATCTCATTGAGGAATATTATTTGACTCAAATAATCATATATATTTAATATTTTGAGTTCATATATCAGTGGAAAAATGTTTCTAAATATAAGAGTTTTTCTTTCGTCGTTTGTTCAAACATCAATAAGTTAGACTCAATAATCATATTCAGAAGAAAATTTACTTGGAAAAATCCACTTTCCACTAAACTAGAACAAGTCAACAAACACACGTAATCAGTTTGTTTTCCCACGAAGACAAAAGAAAAAATCAACTGCTAATTTTCTGCTAATAGTTTAGAACAACACCAAATAAATTATATATAACTAACATATTTACATACTAATATGGATTATGGAATAGAAAGTTTATTTTTGATCAAGTCAAAGTTACTGTCACTGTGGTCAACTGGTCATGGCTTTGTCGTCATCATCTTTCTCTGTAAGATAAACCTAACTCTGCTATTTTTCCTTTTCTCTATTATATTGTCCTCTTTGTGTATGTTTTAGTTGAAATTTGAAACACTTTTATCTTGTCGTCCAGCTAGCTTCAACTCCTGTTTGCAATGCAAGTGCAAGTGAAACTAATCCGATATCAAGTTCAAGTCCAATGGGAGTCTCCAGGTATTGCATCTAATGAAGGTGAGGTTCCACCAAGCTCAAATGATAATATTCCATTTTCATCTTGTGTCTTGGTAATGGCAAGACTAAGAGGAACTTCCAATGGATGAGTTTGGGCACACTTTGAAACAGTTGGCCTTTGAGCAAAGTGTAAATACTGTGGTAAATATTATGCAATTGACCCAAAAAATGGAACTTCCAATTTGAATACTCACATAAGTCTTCAATAAAAAGTTTCCACATCGAGAGTCAAAACAAAAATCCTTATCTTTTCAACCTAAGAGAAGTGGGAAGATGTAAGCAATAGCAAACTCATTGCCATATGTTATGATCCAGAGTATTTTCGAGAGTCAATAGCCAAGTACATTATCCAAGAGGAGTTGCCATTTAGGCATGTGAACGAGGGATTTAGGGACTTGTGTAGAGACTTTGAACCAAGGTTTGTTGTTCCATCTCGCACTACTTGCACACGAGATGTTTTACATATGTATTGATGGAGCCTGAAAGGTTGAAGGATATATTTATTAGTGACCATCAGAGAGTTTTTCAAACCACAAACACATGGACATCTATTCAAAAATATGAATTATATGTCTCACCGTGCATTATATAGACAGTGACTAAAGGTATCAAAAATGAAAAATTAACTTTTGTCAAGTTCTCGACCATAAAGGTGAAACCCTTGGCAAGTCAATTGAAGCATGTCTATTGGAGTGGGGGATTGAAAAGGTTGACTGTGACAGTTGAAAATAGCTCTAATGATACAACTATCTCATTCTTGGCAAAACTAGTGAACAATTGGAAAGGTTCAATTATGAGTAGTCAATTTATCCACATGAGATGTTTTTTATAGTGCCTCGTACCACATGGTGCATTATGCTGAGTTGATCAAATCGAAGAGGTATAGATCCGACCCGAGTAAGTATTCAAATGAGTTTAGAGTTATTGATTATGTTGATATCATGTACAGGCGTGCGACGTACCTTGCAACCAGGGGCATAGGCGATAGACCGAATCAAGTCGGATAGTTCGATGGAGTACGACATGCTCGTATGGCTAAGTCAGGAGGATGGATCGTGCAATGTATTAATTCAGAGTTACGTGTCGGACGTATCGACTCGACGAAGCGATGGGCTGAATGATAAGGTAGGCGGGTTTAGATCCTTCTCCATACTCCTTCATGCCTAATAAATAAACAATGATGTGCTATGTTTCTAATGATTTCTTTGTGCGAGGCTCGACTGAGTCGAAGTCATAGTGTGTGTCGAACACTAAGAATTGAACAATGAATAATTGAGGCGACGTACATTAAGTGCACGATTACGATAGGATATTGAGGGTAGGACATCAAAATGCAACACCGAGGCATGCATCAAGTGCACGAATCAGATTATCAATGAACAGTAGGCCTAGAACATCGAAAGAAAATATCGAGGCTTGCATATGTGCATGGGACTATGAAATGCGACTTGTATTATGAAGAGGGCAGTTGGGACGCAACATCGAACTGTCATACATTAAAAGATATACTTTGTGCATCGAAGTTACAGTTGTGGCACAATTGCCATGGAGCTGACTATCACGAAAAAGCTTAGAGTGTTATTCGTATGACTTGCGTATGATGACGTGTTTGGGGCCTTCGGCCTACATATTGGTGTATCGTGCATTAATAGGATGTGTTGGGGCATAGTGCCAATGGAACTTAAGATAGATTGAGTTGAGACGAATTATGTGTTAAGAACTTGAGATTTGGTTTGGAGATGATGATGCATTGCATTGTCACGGACATGGATGATGTTAACCTGTGCACTTGTTTTGGTATCCCTCGAATGAGTTATGACCAGGGCACCGGGACCGTTTAGCCTAGGAGGAAATTGAGATGGGTATTACGGGACCGCCAGCTAGGCTAGCTAACTGGGCTGGTTGGACACACCATAATGCGGATGCTGTGAGACCTTCGTTGGGCTAGCTACCCGGGCGAAGGATAATGACCCATTGTATCGAGATATAGTCCTTTGTTGGCTTGGAATGCCAAATGACCTTCATATAGATAAGGGTGCACACAGTCGAATGTCGAATGCGAGGCAGCAAGTGTATCGCCTCGTTTTGGTAAGCGAAGGTGGTGTATTCATATTGATACGATCGGTGGGCTAAATGGAATCAAGTGTAGGAACGCGGATCCTAGTACCTTAATTGATACTATGATTTGCCTTTGGCATAACAGGAATGATTAGTAGGGTTCACCTTGCATTATGGCAAGGATGAGCGTTAGACGACGCGATTTGATAAGTTCTTATGATTATGTGTTGTCGGATTGTTGGCTTAGACCTTGGATGATGCGAAGACGTGCACGATCACTATGTTTATGCATATTATATGGCTAATAGTGTCTGTTACAGGGACACGATACTTGACACATTTACGTCTTTAAATGTTACATGCTTTATTGCTTTGAATCTTGCCATGAAACTGATCCTAAGGCTAAATAGAAAGATCACCAAATAATTTGCATGCTTTACTAAATTATTTAGTGTTGGTTTAGGCGAGTGGGTCTTGATCGGTACACGAGATAATTAGTACTGCCCCCACTAGATTGCTTATAGGTTCGGAGAATGGGTTGCTTGTGGTGGGGCTTGGCTTGGACGCACTGAGGCATGGAGTCCTTAGCGTTTCGAGGTAGGCTACCGCATTGGCGTTCAGACTTATAACATGGAGATGTTCGGCCGAAGACTACTTGTTGGCTATAAAGAGGCATAGTGTATAGAATAATGTAATCCTTTGTGAGCTAGAGAGATCATGAGTGTTGTAAGCCATATTGGCATTGTTTATGAGTTGGACCTTTCAGTACCTTTGTAACCACAGTTCATTTATAATAAAGAGATTCTTATTATATTCCGTTTTCTTTTGCTGCAAATGTAATCAATTTACGATAAATACTATATGAACCTAATCTTGCCTTGTACGAGTGCAACTCCAGGCTTGTGTGGCATTACACCCTAGCGGGGATGTTCGTTTCGGTTAAATCATGCGAGGACGAAAGATTTTTCGGAACCTGGGCATATTATTCCCATATACTGAACTCGTTGTCACATATGGTTTAAAAGATTACCATGAGTGAATCAATAAAATTCGTGATGTGGTGAGTTATTAGAGAGGTTCCCCAGCAAGGTTGCTAAAATTTAAGGCATGTGTAGACAAACAAAAGATAACTTCAAAGGCGCTTCTATGTCATGATGTACCAACTAGGTAATAACTTTTTTTGTCACTTTATTGCTATTATTTATTAACTGATACTCTAGCTAGTTGTATGTACGAAAATTCCATAGTATTTTGGCTATGTCGTAATGAAATAACTAGTTGTGTTTGTGTATAGGTCAATAGCATATAGGGATATATGAGTGTAGGGTGTATTGCATATGGGGAAAATGGCTATGGTGAAATGTCAGTTGGGTGTATATGCCTATACGTGTGTAGAAGTCTTGTATCCTGCAGTCTTGTATCTAAGGAAAGGGGATAGTAGAAGTCTTGCACCTGCAGTTAGGACCTATAGGCAATGATAGGGGGTTCAACCTGTGTGTAATCTGTTTACAGATTAGGCAGCAGTGTTGTTGAGTCAGGACTTGTGCAGTCCCTTAGTCAGCAGAATGGCTGCAATATGCTCTGTACAAGATCTGCAAGCTTGGCAGCTAGCCAACAACTGAACTGAAGTTAGTTGTGCAAGGTAAACAATTTTTTTAGAAAATAACACGGTTAAATAGGATCTATATGAATCATGTACTACAAGAAAAAAAACCCTTTCACAATATTGCAAAAACGTTGTAAAAGGTCTCTTACAACGTTTAATAGAAGGTTGTTATATCCATGATTGTAAAAGGGGGGTTATCTTACACAATGTTTGTTTGAATGTTGCAAAAATGTTGTAGAAGTTCTTCACACAACAATTTATAAACATTGTGGAAATTTATAAAACCTGACAAAAAAGTTTTTACGACATTTGGCAAGTATACAAACACCTTTTAAAACGTATTGCAAGTGTTGTAAATATAATGTTAACATTTTGCAACTGTGGTAAAAATAATATCTACCACGTTCAATAAACATTGTGCATAGATTTTCTACAACAATGTAAAAATATTGTAAAAAGAGTTTATACAACTTTTAACAAATGTTGTATATTTTATTCAATCATGTTTGCCAAACGTTGTAATATATATTTTTGTATGTTGTAATTATAACATCAACAATAATTTAAAAGTATTGTAAATAAATTTTACAATGTTTAGAAAAGTTGTTATAATGTTATCTTACAACAGTTTTGAAACGTTGTTGATTATGTTTCCATTTAAAAAAATACAATTTATAAATAAAAATATATTGATTACAATTATACTAATACAAATACAAATACATTACATTATTCTAATTTTCACTAGGCTCATAAACAATCAGTTCAGACAATATAAAGTTAAGATTGAACCAAATAATAAGCAAAAGGAATAAAATAACAATAACTTGAACACATACATATTACAAAAGCAATAGAAGGCTAAAGAAATGTTCTCTAACATTTTTTAACAACCATTTGCATGTTCAAAATGCTATCGCAAAAAATCCTCAGAGCTTTGGAAATTTAAAACCAATGCTTACTCCAACTTGACTCCGCAACTCGTATTTAGTCGACTCCCATGCTTGTTATGCTTTGGTTAGTTTTAAACATGGAACAACATTCATTGATTGCAGTTCCTGAAGGCACAAAGAAGAAAGAAGATATAATCGTAAGTTTTATATAGGAAATTAAATTATTGCAAAACATAGTAGTAAAGAACAAAAGAATCCTTTTTATTTAAGGGTATATGAATGAAAGAGATGTGAAAAATACCATCCTTCTTCACTAATGTTAAGGGAAAAAACATAAAACTCCCTATTTTTTCTGAAATAATTGAATATAAGACGAAGAACTTGATCATGTGTAAATGCTAAGTTGCAAAATATAATCCAGCTTTACCATGTATTTAAATTACTAGTTATTACTAAAAGGTTCTCTCTTTAATATGAGTCATTCACTCTAGGAGTGTGCCAACAAACTTTAAAGACTTTTCCAATCATAATCTACTAAAGCAAACCGAAGCAACCTTTCTAAAAACTCTGGCTCTGTTACTAAAGCAATAACACAGCAACAAAGTTCATTGTCAATCAATAAAAAGCAAGATTATAGATGCAGAGGAAGAGGTGGAGCATACAGGAAAAGATCATAGAACATAATATAATGGCAACAACAAGTCTGACTTAAGCTTGCATTTTTTACATGCATATTAGAAATGTCATTAACAGCCTTGATCAGAGCAGATATGGAACCATGTGGTCCATTATTATAATATATATATATATATATATATATATATATATATATTATATTATATAATATATAAATATATAAATATTTTTTATAAATATATAATATTATATTATATATATATATATATAATATATATATATATATGCAAAATATATATAAATATATATATATATATATAATATATATATATATATATATATATTATATATATATATATATATATATATGCAAAATATATATCTATATATATATATATATATATAGATATATATATATATATAGATATATATATATATATATATATAATATATATATATATATATATATATATATATATATATAATATATATATATAACAAACATAACCATATGGTCCATTCAAAAGCAAAATCAAATCAAAATCCATAATTTTACAAAAGATGTTCAATATGTATGGATACATAGGTAAGAAGAACTAGATATCCACATCCTCTCACAATTCGAATTTCTTCTTCTTTTAATTAGATTCATTTATCCACATCCTCTCACAACAGGATCCTCTGGATTCTCAAGTGGTCCCATATAAGTTTTCATGTTTTAAGATCCTAAGACCCTTTAGTATGATCCAATGAATACTATATACCATGCCCACCATTGCTACTATACAACACTAAGCCTTCTCTATGTCCATCAACTAATATATTTCTTTGAGCTGAAGCCTTCTCTAAGACCCTTTAGTATAACCAGCAACTAATATATATCTTCATAAACTATATAGCTCACCTTCCTAAATAAGTTATCATTTTAGGGAGACAGAAAAAAGGGATCTTATTTAAGTTTTACATAATCACTACAAGAAAAATGTAGATTATTGACAGTTTATAAGTTGATGGTCGTGAAAAACCGTCAAAAAAATGGCTTATCTTGACGGATTTAGCCTTACGTCAAGAAATGCCTTATTTTATGTTAATTTAGCAATCTTACAGCATAATAGTTGATGGTTTTAGAGGATCCGTCAAAAAACATCCTTTTATTTAGTGACGGTTCGGTAATAATCGTCAACTAATATATGCCTAAAAAATTGGCATAATTTTTTCAGCTGCCATTTTGGTAATTTTCTAAAATTTGATATATGTTGACGGGTTGTCTTTCAATCCCATTTTCTTTATTTTTCGATTCTTTTCTCTCCGCTCTATTTCTCTACGAGCAGATGGAGAAAGAGAGCCCAACCCAACAAACCCTTCTTCCTCCTTTCCATCAGCTTCCTCCTCTTCTTCCTCTTCCTTCTCCTTTCTCTCTCATATAGATCCTTTCTAAATCCCAAACCCTAATCCCCAAATCCCCCTCCACTCTTAAAACCCTCTCTCTCCCCTTCTTCCTCTGCCTTCGGAGAATCCGAGGCCCGCGAAAAAGCTCAGCGAGCCGACGATCCTCGGTAAAACCCTCTCCCTCACCACTCTCTGGCGGCCTATGAGAACCCCCTCCCGTATGGCTGTGTCACCATCGTTCCCTCCTGCATGGCTGTGTTGTAAGATTTTTCTGACTCCTAATTTTTGTGGGTTTGTCTTGGTATTTCATGAGATTTTTCCTTCTATGGGGGATTTCTACCCTATTTGCGGCAGATCCACCAATTTTTTTTGTAGATCTAGCCAAATACTTGTCCGATTTGGGGGATTTCTCATGATTTGGGGTTCATGATATCAATTTAGGGTTCATGATATCCATTTTTCGAAAAAACATACATATATGACAAGAAATAATTCTGGCGGCCTCGAAATTTAGGGTTCATGATATCCAATTTTTCGGTACAAAAATACATCCTCCTATTTAAGGTGAGGAGAATTTTGGTTGACGAAAATTTATTATCTTATTTGTGAAAATTTTCTGTCGGTTGGTACTCCTTTGTTGTCTTGTTTGAATTTTTTTTGACAGAATGTCGAGTCATGAAAATTTATTTAAATTTATTTGGGGTGGCTTCATGTCCTGTGAAAATTTATTTAAATTTATTCCAAACATGGTTAGTCCCTTGTCTCTACAATGTTGGAAATTCTATGGGTGAATTAGTAGCAAGGCAATAATGATGGATTTGGTAATCCTATGAGCCTAGTCTTAAATATATCCATGTTTGTTAGCATAGGTAGTTCCTTGTCCCTACAATGCTAGAAATTCTATAGTGGATTAGTTGCAAGAAAATGATGCAAATTTTCTTACTAGTGTTATATATACACTGCTCAGATCATTCATATTTTAGAAAGGCATTGATGATACATTTGCTACAGTGGAGATATCAAAATAAGTTCAAGTGTGTAAACGGATGTTAGAAACAAATTGGCTATGGAATACCATTTTCTTCATTACTAAAAGGTTTGAAAATACACATGATATTACCATGTCAAAATAGGCCATGGGAAATAACATTACTCAAATCTGAGCCTTCATGAAGAATATGAATGAGATTCTAATATAGTGTGTACATTATTTTTTTACCATATTGTCATTTACCAGTCATGTTGAGAAAGATGCATGTTCATAGAATTAATGCCCATCAAGCGTTCTAATTTAAATGATGATCTGCTCAAGAGCCGAGATTGAGCTAGCGAATATTATAAAGAACCGAGCTGAGCTCAAATTTTGGGCTCGTCTTATGCTTGAGCTCTACTTTTCATTAGAGACCATGAGCCAGAGAAGAGGTGCTCTTTCAAATCTCTACTCGTTAACACCCATAGAGAAAATAAATCCAACGACAATCCAAAGATCATAGAATCCTGCAACATCCTCTAGCTGGAGACTACACAAATCCACTGCATCCTACATCCTTAATGTGAATACTTATCTCACTTGTTTATTTTATTGCTCTTTTTATTCTCGTTGTTGGTATTAGATTCTCATGTTTTCTCCTCTATACTGGCTGCAGATAGTGAAGGGAGGACTCCATTACACTGGGCAGTAGATCGTGGCCATTTTTCTATTGCAGATATGCTTTTGCAGAGGAATACAGATGTGAATGCTAAGGTATGAAATTGACTTAGCAGTCAGCAATTTGGCAGCTATCTAGATTATAGAGCTTTTACCCGTCTGAACTGAATGAGTATTTTGTGATATGTAGAGAAGTGATTGGTAGAGACCCTACTATTACCATATTACAAATAAAATATTTTTTGGTTTCTTATACATCAAAACTTTTCCAGGACACGCATGCATATCTGCTTTAAAAGCTCTAAATTAACATCTTGTATTAGCATTAATTAACTTTTATATATCTGCTTTTCCAGTATTTTCATTTCCGCATATCTCCTTTTCCAGGACACGCATGCATTTCTACATACCTGTTTTTCCAGTATTCTCATTAATTAACTTTTCCAGGATACGCATGCATATCTGCATATCTGCTTTTCCAGTATTCTCATTTCTTGAACATGTTTTGTGCCCAACATTCCTACCAATAAGGGTATCTGGACTTGTGATGTCTTGCTTTCTGTCTCAAGAGTAATATTTGACCACAAAGCACTCAAGAAGTACTTCTCCACGTAAACCACTTTGCATTAATTCTATGAACATGCATCTTTCTCAATCTCATGTTGTATTTATGTTTAGCCCTCTACTTTCATTTGCATCAGTCATGATTGGACTCATTAGCAGTCATATAGGTCTATCTATATTGTTCTATGTTAGCTGATCTTATGAGGGAGGCTTATATCAGTCTTGGTTTGTATCAGGGTATCAGTGGTATCACATAGGCATGTATATCAGTCCTTGTTTGTATCAGGGTATCAGCAAATTTACTTTTATCTACTTCTGCAAGAAACCCCATAACTCTGTTTACTTCACCATTCTCCAACAAGCCCTTAACAATAGCATTAAGCATAACAAATCGTGTCTAGCTCTATCAACAACTCTTCCATCTTGGTATAATCCATCTAAGATAATATTGTGTACAACAAGTGTTTGTTACAGTCCCTTATAAGGCATCTCATCAAAAAAGTGTCTAGCTCTATCAACCTTTCCATACTTAAAAAAGCCATTGATCAAGATGTGGTATGTCGTGCGAGCATTAGCTCAAAAACTTTAAATGCTTTACTTGTTTCTTTGTATCAGGCAATATCCATCCATTAAGGTATTGTATGTTGAATAAATAAGCAAATTGTTATCTGCATGTTAAACTGAACTTGGTTTCTTATTGTATGCATTGAGCATCAACCTAACTGGAAATCGCCTCTCCGGACAGATACTCGTTGAGATTGGTGACTGCTCTTCATTAGCAACTCTGTAAGTTTAATCATTTTAAAACTTTGGTCTTTACCCAGAAATTTTATGTATCAATGATGATATAGACGAGTGGATGTTAATCTCATTACTCTTTGCATAATGTTGAGAAAAATTAGGAAGCATTTTTATATGACAATTTCAATGACAATGTCCATCTTTGGAGAGTAGATCCACTATGGATGATGTTGTAGATGCCTCAAGAATAAATTTACTTTTATCCACTTCTGCAAGAAACCCTATAGCTCTGTTTACTTCACCATTCCCTGATACCCCAAAATACATTAGGCAGGACACACCACAATAGGTGTGATGTATTTCTTGTTGTGTCTTTATGGTGTTGTGTCGGATCCATGTTTGTGTGACATAGAGTAGCTAGTGTTCATATGTTCCTAATTTTTTACCAGCTTTCTTGTTCAATGTAGGAAAGTATTGATAATTTGTGTTCTTGGTCTCTCAGGAACTTGCTGAAAAATGAAGGTGCATGCTTGCTGTGAATAGGGGAATGCTGTGGATATGGGAGGGATGTGCTTCGATCTGGTTTGCTAGTTTTTTTTGTTTCATTTTGTATGGTTGGATTATGTTTTGTGGTGACAAGTGATGGATGTTTGTGGTTTGGATGTTTAAGTGGTATAGAAACAACAGATGTGGGATGTGTACTTTTTGGTTGGATTATGTTGTGGTTGGACAAGTGAAGAATACATGTGGTGGGATGTGTATTGGAAGTTTTTGTTGTATGAACAATATAGTTTATTAATATTAAATTTTAGTTTTATAGTAATTTGATGTGTGTAGCTTCTGGAATGATATTATGTGTGTTTGATTAATATTATATATAATTCTTGATAGAATTTTGGCAAGCTTCTCTTGACGGTGCTTTGGATAGCTTCTCTTGACGGTTGTCAAACGTCAATTTTAATTCAAATCATGCTGCATAATAGCCTATGAATAAATACTTTTCTTGACGGCTAATAGCCGTCATCTAGGCCAAAATCAAGAAAAGTTTTCACCAACATTGACGGTTTCTAAAAACTGCTATCTTGACGGCTAAAAATAGTCAAAAAAACTACTTTATATGACGGCCAAAAACCGTCAAGAAAAGCCCTGTCAGTGACCGTCAAGGAAAAGGGGGGTCTTTTCTTGACTCCGGCCTAGTTGACGGATCTGCAACCGTCAAGATACCTATTTCTTGACAGGAAATGTCCGTCAAGAAAAGCCCTTATTCTTGTAGTGAATACATTCATGTTTTAATTGTTCATTCTAGATACTTGTTATAAGCAATATGTTTCGTTTACTGACAGCTCGATAATATCATCAAATTTGAAGACAAAATGATTAAGGACACCATACCTGAACCTATTCTTGTATCTTCCATTTGGGCTCTTCTAAATCTGTCAATAGCTTAACATTCCAGTTAAGAGCACTGACAACAAGTACCTGCTATATACAAAAAACAAAATGTGTAAGAATCTGTTAGCATAATATTGATAATATGATACGAATATTCCTATAAAATACAGACATGTTCTGATGAGACAACCATGCCAACGTTGTCTTACTGATGTCTCCCTATCTATAAAATGTCATGCTATCTTCATGTTCATGAAACATAGAATTACAAAACCATTCGAACAGTGGGTTGATTTGCATATAAGATTACAAAAACATGAAACAATTGATAGAAATATACAAGAAATGTTTAGCAAAGAAAAGGAACACTGGAAACGAAACAGATAAATAAACATCCAAAAGAATTTTTTTCCCAAACAGTAGCAATGCTTTGTATAAATAGAATTATGTACATCGGAGACCATAAAAACTATGATCAAGTACCAAATACTAAAATTGGGATCCCGCACCTCCAGTAGGACTCACACTGATTACCAACTCAGTTTTCACCTTTGTATAAGTTATCGATGATTTTTTGTCAATAAATAACGAGTATCAGAACTTCGAAGACAAATTTATCATGTAAATGTAGATCTCTCATTGTTTTAACAATACGCCCATTTGTTCTTGAGAAATACGTTTGACTCCATCTATAGTCATATGCATATCAGATGAAAATTCTTGAATAAATTAATCCAGGCACAACATAAAATCGCATGAACTCTAATTCATACTTCATTGAATTGCACCATACCTGCATAGCAGTGGCAGTTTCCATTCCTATGGTCTGACTAATAACAATATTATTCTTGAAGAAAGCAATAATTTGATCAATAGTCTTTTAGACAATGTTAAAATTTCTTAGCATTATTGAATGAGCTTCAAATCATATAATCGCAATAAATCAGTTTTACTAATATAAAGTAACATACAATATGCTTTTGCAACAAAGCTCCAATCCACTTGAGCAACAAAAGGTTTAAGAAAATATCCCAAATTAAAGAATCAAAATATGGCACTATGCACAATGGAAATGAAGGATATAGGTGGTTTTAGAAGATATACTCTCATCAAAGACAATGAATTGCATATTTAACACAACTGCATTAGAGGAAATGAGGATACAAACCTTTGCAAGCAAACCATAAGGATATGAAAGTTTATAGGATCCTAATTTCAGGTTGAAAACCTTTGCCTCTGAGTAAATTTTGAGCAAACAAACCAATTCCTCACATGATAAGCCAGCAATGCAATCCTGACACTCAATAATAAGCTTTGATGCATTGTGATTCATATGGATTTCTTTTTTTAGCAGCCATCTGGAACAAACACACAGAAGGTATAGCTTGAAATGACTGTATTTATCAACAAGGGAATGCAAAAATGTATAGCTTGAGAATTTTAGATCAAAAAGAGGGAATGCAAAAATGTCAATATGAATCACGAAGTAATGTCAAAAATATAAATCTAACAACTTCTACAGTTCCGAAAGATTTTCATTTGTCTATGACAAACGATTCAGGAATTAGTAATATAGGATGTCCTACCCAAATGATTCATGAATCAAGAAAGCGTGATAATTGTTATAGATAGGATTACCCTTGGCTATGAGCTAAAAGAATCAAAAAGAATGCTGCAGACACTATATGAGACTGATACATGCTTTGCCTAGGCAATGGATAATCCGCTATTGATCAGGCATGTCTATCAACTTAAGGTGTCTATATTGATTAAGGTGCTAAGAATGGACAATGCATGTTAGGCCAACTAGGTGATCGAATCAGTACGAAAAAAGAGGAACATCACAAAAGATGACGGTTAGATGAGTATTCCGTCCACATTGTATAAGAAAGTTCTAAAATCAAAAAAATTATAATTCAAACAATAGTACAACAATCAACCATGTTGCGGTTCGAAGCTCAATATAGTCTAGAACAAATTAGATTCAGGTTTCAAAACTCTATGATAAGGCAGAGCAAAATTGTCTAAAATGTTGACCCATATCATGCAGATTGCCAAACAATACCTTGTCTTGCATCGATTGTTCCATATCATAGTGAGCTATGTAATACACAAAATTCATATTTTGAGTAAAAAGAGTTAAATGCTTCTTTATTTTTGTTTGAGAATTGTTACTCAAAATTAGCATTTGCTAAATGTTTTGAAAGTTCAGAGTATCATAACTATAACACAAAAAAAGACTATTAGAATAAAGGAGAGGCAAGTTTTTTTTTCTCATGCTAGTTATATCAAATAAAACTTACATGGTTTTGTTAGACAATATCTAACTCTTACAAATGCTTCAAGTTGGTGGTGAGAATAGTAGATAGCTCAAACAATCAACAAAGCAAGGACACCGAAATTCTGCATCCAGTGCTATGTTGTAAGAAGAACATGCCATGCCAGTACTTCATCTACCAAAGTGCATCCTATGCCACAAATAGGAGCCTTAGCGGCACGGCATAGCGTACCAAGACATTGATGGCCCTTGATCTGCATGCGTAGTAGCTTTATATCATTATATGGTATTACTACAACCTAGCTTCAATTCACAAGTCTGACAAGTGATTAGATATAAGTAACACGAAGAATCAAGATCCTAACTCGAGAAAAGAAATCTAACCTGTAGCAGATCATGGATGCTCTGCATTTAGCTCCAGCATACAACCCTGTCGATCACCTCCACCACAGACACCAGCATTGACGTCTTGCAATAGGCCAAACTAGACCACTTTTAAACCACTTCCATCACCAATAGTGCTAACCATTGTGAGAACATTATATCACAGAGCGTTGTGCTATTTGCAAATAATCCAACTATACAATCAACTTCAATACAGATCAAAGAGTATTTGACATGAACAAACCAATCAAAGAACATATAATCCTTCGCAGTTGTAGGTCAGGACCAACTACAAAGCAATAGTGTCTGTACTTGGTGTTGCCACACAACTGTCAAAGGTAGATAGAAATGTCACTAATAGAAACATCATTTTCTAGTAAATTGCAGCTTGCATCATCATGATATGAAAGTTTAGTCATTTAACATTCAATAATTTGCAACCCAGTTTGAACAATTTTAGCTGGTACAAAAAGATAGAGGCAGAAGTCTAAATATCCACTACAAGGCCAAGCTACTTTTTGATGATTGCACCACAATCTTAAATAAAAAAGCACAATACTAAAATTCTTGGAAGAAAGGGTTCCCTGCATCATTATAAAAAGTGTTAACCAAAAGTTTGAAACCATAAAAATAAATATATTATGTACTATAAAAATAAATATATATTATGTAACCATAAAAATTAATATATGATGTGCTCTCTCTCGAACCGGAGTCCTGCATTGGGGAGATGGCATCGACACCGGCAGCTAAGGGGACAGATCCCTGAATTTACAGATACATTAAAAGATTCGCCAATAAATGAGTATACCTATGGAATATTGGCGGAGATATTTTCGACAAGGAGTCGAGCCGAGCTTCGATGCAACCTACTCCTATGTCATCTGTAACAACAACCAATATCACAAACAGTAAGCTAAACAATTCATAACACTTGAGCAACAACATATCATACTAGAAGTGGTTAGATAACAAGCAGACCAATCATCCAAAAGATATTAAAATTGAAGTTCCACAAACTTGGTCGTGTTATGAATTTATTACCAACTTATTGATCCAACTATAAGACCATGCTGAGACTGGAAATCCAAATTCCCCAAACTTGGCCTGGCTTTCTTTTTACCAACTTCTTTATCAAACTAAACAATCAACAAGTAAAAGAACAAGTGAGTAATTCCTAAAGACCAACAAACTTCTCAAGCTAGCAAATTATGTAACACCAAAATATCAAAATTAAAGAACACATACAAACCCTAATCAAATCGAAATCAAGATTGCGAGAGAGAAGGAGAGGATGTACCTTCAACTCTTCACAGGTGACGGAGACGGCATCGCGTTGTCTTTAGTAGATTTCACAGGAGCTCTAGAGAGAAACTGGAGAGAGGGTTTTCACAGGAACTCCAAAGAGAAAATCGGGAGAGGGTGTTCTCTAGAGGAGGTTTTTCTATAAAGAGAAACATGAGAGAGTGTTTCATAGGAACTCGAGAGATGATTTTCTCTTAGAGAGAGAAACTCGAGAGAGGGAGGAGCTAGGTTTTCACAAGAAACAAGGAGGGAACAATAAAAAAACTTTGCAGGAAATTTTAGGAATCTAAATTTTCCAATGTGTTAATTTGTCACGGTTTTTAGTATGACAAATAATATAAAAGTACTTAAATTATAAGATTAGAATTTTTGTAACGATTGTTTATTTATCGTAACAGTTATAACCGTGACAAGACGGTAACGATAATAACCGTTACTAATTAGAAAAAAAATGTGTTACAAATTACATATTTTGGTGTTGTGATCCTTGCACAAAGAAATAAAAAAAATCCAACTTAAGCTATTACTTGATAACTGAAATATGACATACATAGATTAAAATAAATTTATGGAGTGGAGTGCACCTAGACGTTCGAAAACATGGTGATGAACCTTCGGACACCTCCATCCTCTTATGCTCAAACTGGATGAGCCTATTCCTCCTGTATGCGCTAGACTACTCCCTATACTTTCTGGCCATGATGATATGCTAGGGGGAGAGAGAGAGGACTGAGCGACACAACATTGAGTAGAGGAGAGGATGGTCTCTAAAGATTGATGCAACATTGAGCAGAGGAGAGACAGGGTTTAGGGTTATTTTTTTTTGTATATATAAAGATAGGAGTAAACAAGTAAATGAAAGGTAATTTCGAGTTTCGGGTCGAAAACAGAATCCTAAACCAGCGACCCGAACCCAAAAACTGAATTATACTTTTTTTATTACCAAAATTCGATCGTTATTTCTAAAACCGACATGAATTGTTATTCTGTGTTGGTTCATGTCAATTTTCGGTCAAAACCCGTTAACTACTCATACCTAGTTAGATTCATGTGAACTCAGCTTTGGGCTGATTGCTATAGGTCTTGTAGCTCTCTCTAGAACGATATATGAGTACTACATCTTTGATGCTTGTTCCTGTAGGATCACAATTTCCAAGTCATAGAAATGTACCCTTATGTGTTTGTATATATATATATATATATATATATATATATATATATATATTTTTCCCTTATGTGTGTATGTGTGTGTGTGTGTGTGTGTGTGTGTGGTGTGTGTGTGTGTGTGTGTATAAATATATATATATATATATAAATATATATATATAATATATATATATAAATATATATATAAATATATATATATATATATATAATATATATATATATATATATATATATATATATATATAAAAAAAAAAAAAAAAAAAAAAAAAAAAAAAAAAAAAATATATATATATATATATATATATATATATATATACATGTGTTGTACGTATTTTAATCATCTTTTAATTAACTTTTCCTTTATATATGTAAATTATTTTTTTGGGCCCTCATACTATTTGGGCCTGGCTGGTCGCCCTGGCTGCCTGGGCCAGGGCCGGCCCTGTCTAAACGTCATATACTAGAATACAAAGAGATAAGTCAGTTAGTCAGAATAAAGAAAAAAAATTGGTGCAGTCATTGTCAAGATCATTTATCCCTTCCTTCGCTCTAATAGTCTGACATTCTCAATCTCCACTACCCTTCCGTTATCTGTCTCAATCTCCTTTACCCTTTCGTTGTTGTCAATCTCTTTTGTGTGTGTATTTTTTGGTCCTCTGGGAGGTAACTGAACAAGAGAATAAGTTACAAATTTTTATTTTTCTTTTTATTATTATCTATGAACTACCCCAAGCATTGTTAGCTTTTTATTTATTTATTTGCCTAGTATATTAATTTTATTTTTGGTTTGGTACTTTTTTAGTTTCATTAGAATTTTATTATGACATATTATTTTGGATATTATATTGTATTTAATTAATTATTTTATTTTCTAAGTTTTGTGTTGATAATACTATTGTATCTTCGCCCATGAAAAAAAAACTGTAGGAACATTAGGGTTTGAGGGCACTGTTTTTACAGTTTGCCTGAGGGTCTCAAAATTTAAAGTCCGAAATTGGGCTGGTTAATGACCAACATATTCCTTTAATAAATCAGAGTTTGCTTTTCCAACTTTACAATTTTATATTATGCAAATGTTGACATTTGTATATTTAGTAAATCGAGAACAAAAAGTTGTAAGGAACGGAGGGTTCACGATGAGTATTGCTCTTTTGTATTCCAATTCTCAATGTCCTCTTATATATATTATTTATTTTAGGAGGGCCCTACCATAAATAATTATCAATTATTATATTTTTTGCATATTTAGTGCGTGTATGCTCCCTAGTGTGCAACTGTTTGGTCGGTGCCACACAATATGTACATGTTGTTGCTAGCAACAAAGTGACTTTACTTTGGTCCATTACAATTCTTTATCAAATCAAGCTAATTTAAAGAATATAATGACACCATATAAAATAATAACTAATTTAAAGAATAGAAGAACACTTCTTTTTGGGAGGAACGAAAAATTTGGGGAGAAATTCAACACCACACTGACACATGCAAGAAACGTGTAACTTATGATGGACGAGGTGTGTCTCTTTTTTGGCCAAACACATGGATATACAATTTAAAATATTTAATAGATAGATACATTCACGACATTTATTTATAGTGGCAAAATATAGATAAATTTATAACACTGTATAAACATTGTAACATACACACCTTTTATAACATTTAATAAAAGTTGGTGAATATAATCCTTTTACAATGTTTCTTAAACATTGTAAAATCGCAATACATACAAAATGTTTATATAAAGTGGTACAATAAAATTACTTTTACAACATCATACAAATATTGTGAAAGATGGAAAACTTACTACATTTGATGAACGTTGTTGAACATGATATTTTTACAATATTTAAAAAACATTGTCAAAATTAATAACTTTGACAACATTGAATAAACGTTGTCAAAATTAATAAATTTTACATTGTTAATAAAATGTTGTTGAAGATAGTAATACACAACTTTTGTGAAAGGCTATTGTAGAAGTATTAACGTTTGAATATTAAACATTGTTTGTACTGGTATTTTACAACTTTTTATAATAAAGGTTGTAGAAGACCCCCTATTTTTATAATGTTTTCAGGATGTGTTGTAGATGAAACGTTGTAAAAAAGGTTTTTTCTATTGTAGCTTCTGAGTCAACTTTTAGTATCGGTGGTCGCACACTTGATCCATATCGGAGTTCTTTATCTCCAATGATAGTACAGGCTCTCATTTGCACTCAAAATTGGTTACGCTCAAAAGTAAAAACTGATCTTCGTAGTTTACTGGACGATATTGAAGACATTTTAGCAGTTAATAAGAACTTTAATATTTTTTTGGTTTATTGGCAGTTATTATTCTTGATAGTTGAAATCTTTAAATTTTAATGGTTTTTTTTGCTTTTCTCTCTTATAGTTGTTTTAGGTGGTGCATCAGAGAATAGTTTTGATGATAATGAATTGGTGAAAGACTTTAAGCTTCTGGGTTATTGGTAGCATTGGTGCAAGCTGCAGTCCTATAGATTTTCTAGCTGATGTTCTGTTGGCTTTTTGATAGTATGTTCTAATTTGAATCTTAAAATATTGCTGGCTTGGCTCAGTCTCTGATACTGAAAGAGTTCTAATGTCCTGGCTTGGCTTTTTGGTAGTATGTTTTGTCACAGTAGAACAGCTCTAATATTCTCTGTCCCTGATACTTGCACTACCAAAATACAATGCTTTAGTGACTGATATTTAGCGACGGATGTATTCCGTCGCTAATAGCGAAGGACTACCGACGAAACAGTGATAGTCTTTCGTCGAATTGCAGCCAACTATTTTTTTTTAATTTTAAGGGTAAATCTCAGCCGAAAATCCTTCACTATATCATCGGACATATAGCGAAGAAAAAATAACGCGTCGCTATGTCGTCGCCCAGCTGTCAATATTTTGCGAGAAAATGTTAGAAAAATTGGCACAAAAATTAGGCGACCACATAGCGACGGATTATCCGTCGGCAAACTAGCGGGGTATAGCGACGGCCTGGCGACGGATATATTCGGCTCTAAGCCGTCGCTAAATACTGTACCCTATCATAAAACGAACCGACGAAGAAGAAAATTTTCATTCCTCCCAAAATTTTCTCTCACCTCTCTCTCTCTATGTCGTGCTCTCTCTCTCTCTCTCTCACTCAGGTATGTTTCTCTCCCTCGCACTCTCTCTTTCTCTTGGTGGTCGGAGGGGGGGTGCACCCCACGGGGGGAATCGTGGCCGCGGAGGGGGAGGAAGGGGGGGTTATGGGAGCGGAGGGAGGGGGGCCGGAGGGAGGGGGTCGACAGGTGGGGAGGTCGCAGGGGAGGGGGGTAGGGGAGCGGAGGGAGGGCGGCCGGGGGTATTGGTGGTTAGGGTGGGGGAGGAGGGGGGTTTAGGGTGGGGCGGTGGGTGGGGAGGTCACGGGCCGGTGGGTCTTGGCAGTCGGGGGGGGGGAAGGAGAGGGGGGGTGGGGTCCCAGTCGGGGGGGATGTTTAGGTTGGGGGTCGACGGGGGGAGGGGGTTAGGTTTGGGGTCGATGGGGGGGGTTAGTTTAGGGTTTGACGGATGGGAGGAGGGGGTAGGGGAGCGGAGGGGGGCCGGGGTCTTGGTGGTGGGGGGGGGGGAGGAGGGGGGTGGGGGGGGGGGGGGGGTGGGGGCCCAAGATGGGGGGGTGGGCGGGGGGAGGGGCTGCGTGGGGTCCGCATGTGCGCCCGTTCGATCCAACGGTTGAGGACGACGGGCTCCCGATCCCCTATAAATATAAATATATATATATATATATATATATATATATATATATATATATATATATATATATATATATATTACTACTAAAATCTGCTTAATTGGCGACGTAAATTTAGCGACGTTAAAAAGATGTCGCCAAATTGTGGACATTAGCGACGTATAAATGAAACGTCGGTAACCGTCGCTACTAGCGACACAAATGGCGACGTGACAACGATGTATAGTAGTTACGTGAGCTAGTCGTCGCCAAACGTCGCCAAAACGTCGCTAATTGCGACTGTTTTAGCGACGTTAGTAGTAACGTCGCTAAATTCTAACTAAATTAAATTTCCCCCCTCCCGAATTCATTTTCCCCCATCCATTTCACTCTCTCACTCTCTCACTCTCTTCCTCCGGCGCTCTCACTCTCACTCTCTCCGGCGCTCTCGCTCTCGCACTCACTCTCTCCGGCGACTCTCCTCTGGTATGTGACTCCCTCTCTCTCTCTATTTGTTGTTGGTGGTTGGGGGGTGCTGGTGGCTCGGGAGGAGGGGCAGGGGCGGTACGGGTAGTTGGAGGTGAGGAATGGTTGGGGGGTAGCTGGGTGGATGGGGCAGGAAGGGGTGATGACGGCTGAGGATGAGGGCGGTTAGGGTTAGGGTTCGGGTTAGGGTAAGGGGTGGGGTTAGGGTTAGGGTTAGGGAGGGGTGAGGGCGATTAGGGTTAGGGTTCGGGTTAGGGTTAGGGGTGGGATTAGGGTTAGGGTTAGGGAGGGGTGAGGGCGGTTAGGGTTAGGGTTCGGGTTAGGGTTAGGGGTGGTGTAGGGGTTGGGGGGGCTGGGGAGGGAGGGCTGGTGGAGGAGGGGTTAGGGATAGGGTTCGGGTTAGGGTTAGGGGTGGTGTAGGGGGGAGGGGGGAGGCGTGCGGGGGGGGGGGGGGAGGGGGGGGGGGCTGGGTCAGGGGCACCGATAGTGCCTAAAAAATTGATAATTTAGTAATAGTTATTTGTTTTTCGACACCGAAAAATGTGATACTCCGATTCGAAACCACGTACCGATAGTGCCGATATTTGTAACACGTAGTTTTGTTGTTTGGTTAATTTATAACACAATAGTGCCGATATTTGTAACACATACCGATAGTGCCGATATTTATAACACGTAGTTTTCTTGATCCCGATACTCATAGGAATAGTCCCGAGTCATGGCCGTAGTATGTAGTATATTCATTTTAGTTTGTAGTATATTCGTTTTAGTTCTTAAGTTTTAGTTTTGAAGTTTATTCGTTTTAGTATGTAGTATATAGTAGGAATGGTCCCGACTAATAGGAATGGTCCCGAGTCACGGCCGTAGTATGTTGTATGTAGTATATTCGTTTTAGTTTTGTAGTTTATTCATATTTGCAGATATCTATAAATGGCTATATCCATGTATCTGCTAGACCGTTCGTGGATGTACAACCGCATTCGAGATGATAGGTGCGGTGTACGAGATGAATACATCGCCGGAGTAGAACAATTCCTCCAATTCGTGAAGGCGTTTCCTCTATCCATGGACGGCGTGGACATTAAGTGCCCGTGTGCAAAATGTCAGAATATGAAGTTTCAACCAGAATTGGATGTGACATATCAATTATACACAAAGGGTTTCCTTCTGAATTACTACCAATGGACCGCACACGGAGAGCTTGTACCTTTAGCATTCCAAGCGGAGCCTTATGTGGAGCCTTTTGTGGAGCATTATATGAATGTCTACAACCGAACTGGTGTCGACAACGAGTACATGAACTTGGACTTCGACGCTGCAGAGCCTAGTTTCGATCCATACAATCGTGACGCAGCTGAGGAGGCACCGAATGCCAATGCCGCGAAGTTTATGGAGTTACTGGAGAATGCAAGGACTACTTTATATCCTGGCTGTGAGAACCATTCACCGTTAGAGGTGATCACTCGGCTTTTGAGCATAAAGTCTGACTTTAACATGTCCCAAAAATACTACAATAGAGTGCTCGAGTTGATTACTGATATCTTGTCGGAGGGTGCCAAGTTACCGAAAGACTTCTACCGCTCTAAGAGGATGGTGAGATCTCTCTGGATGGGATACGACAAGATCGATTGCTGTCAGAACGGATGCATGCTTTACTACAAAGATCACAAGGATGCAGAAGTGTGCGGATTCTGTGGTGCTGATCGCTACAAGCTAACTGCTGTAGGCAAGTCTAGAAGACCGACTGCTTCAATGTACTACATGCCGTTGACGCCGCGGTAGCAGAGATTGTTCATGGTGAAAGAGATTGCCGAAAATATAAGTTGGCACAAGCGACGACAGACCGAATGAGTGTTGGATCACCCATCTGATGGAGAAGCGTGGAAGCACTTCGATCGAGCATATCCTAATTTTGCTTCTGATGTGCGTAATATAAGGTTGGGGCTCTGCTCTGATGGTTTCACCCCATTTGGTCTTTCAGGCTCCCAATATTCATGCTAGCTGGTAATCCTCACTCTGTACAACCTACCGTCTTGGATGTGCATGAAGACACATTACATGTTCTTAACTATTATCATCCCCGGTCTGAACAATCCGAAGAGGAACATCGACGTGTACTTATAGCCGTTGATAGATGAGCTGAAGCAGCTATGGGAAACAGGGGCGTACACGTATGATGCTTCGAAAAAAATAGAATTTTCAGATGCGGGCAGCACTAATGTGGACAATCAACGAGTTTTCGGCTTATGGAATGTTATCTGGATGGAGCACTTATGGTCGGCTTTCATGTCCGTATTGCATGGACCGTACTAAGGCTTTTCGTTTGAGACATAGAGGAAAGCCATGTTTTTTTGATTGTCATCGGCAGTTATTGCCGAAAGACCATCCGTACCGTAGGAACAGAACTGTATTCCGTGTCGGAGCTATGGAGAAGGGAGATCCACCGCCAATGTGGTCCGGAGAGGACACATGGGAGCAAGTAAAAGAAATTCCAAGTACTATTGAAGATCCTACAACGAGCAGCCATTGCGAGGGATTTGGCGAAGATCATAACTGGACCAAAAGAAGTATATTCTGGGATCTGCCATATTAGAGCACAAATCTGATTAGACATAACCTTGACGTCATGCATATCGAGAAAAAACATGTTTGATAACATAATTAATACTGTAATGGACGTCAAGGGAAAGATAAAAGACAATCAGAAGGCTAGATTAGACTTAGCCAAAATATACAGACGCCCTATATTACACATGATAGACAACGGGAAGGGAAAGCTTTTGCAGCCTAAGGCAATATACTGGACAAGGAGGACAAAGTGAGACTTTGTAGATGGATCCAGGACTTGAAATTTCTAGACGGATACGTCTCCAATCTAAGAAGATGTGTCGACATAAAGGAGTGTAAACTGATCGGAATGAAGAGCCACGATTGCCACGTATTCATGGAAAGGTTAATTCCTGTTGCATTTTGAGAATTATTACCGCCGGTAGTCTGGGATCCATTAACAGAGCTTAGCATATTCTTCAGAGATCTTTGTTCTTGCAAGTTGCTCGTCGATCGTTTAGAGAAGCAAGAGAATGACATTGTGGTAACACTTTGCAAACTTGAGAGAGTTTTTTCTCCTGCATTCTTTGACTCAATAGAGCATTTGCCGATTCATCTTATCCATGAGGCTCTTGTTGCCGGACCTGTCGGTTATCGTTGGATGTACCCGTTCGAGCGACAGTTGAACCACCTCAAGAGGAAGGTGAAAAATAAGGCACGGGTGGAGGGTTCTATTTGTGAAGCATATGTCCTTGAGGAGATTTCAAACTTCTGTTCCATATATTTTCAGCCTCATATTGCTACAAACAGAACAAGGGCTCCCAGAAATGACGACGGCTATGAAGTTGGTATGGAGGCAAAACTGAAAGTATTTAGTGCCTACGAAAAAACCATCTAGTAAAATAAAAAAAGATATCTAAATGACGACGAGGTTAGCGCTGCAATGTTATATGTATTGCTCAACTGCGACGAGGAAGAAGTGGACAAGCTAGAGAGGTAAGTAAAATTATTTCGCGTGCTTCGTTGCTTCTGAATATAACTAATATACCTATGCTTAGTTGCTTTTCAGCATGTTTAAGGATGAGGTAACGTCCAACAATCCGTACACAATCGAGGAGGAAGTAGAACGGCAAATGAGACTTCATTTTCCTTTTTGGTTGAGAGCATATTTACGGACGTAGTCACAATTTACTTTTTTTTGTATATTTATACTTACACATAATAATTAAGCTAGCATCGTTTCTATGGTATTTAGGTTGATCGTCTAGAATCATTCCTTGAGAATGAGTATATTAAAACTCTAGCCAAGGGGCCAATTTATCAAGTGAAGACCTGGCCAAGTTACTGCATAAATAGTTCCAGGTTCAAGTCAACAAATGCTCGAATAAGAGACGACTTCTTGGATTTGGATTCTATGAAGAATAGCTGTTTGTGCATAAAATCTTCAAACTACAAAGATGTCGACCCAGGCAATGACTTCTTTGGCGTCTTACGGGAGATTGTAGAACTGACATACAATTATGTTATAGAACCTTGTATGATCGTCTTGTTCAGATGTGACTGGTTCGATCCAATCCAGGGTCGAGGTTGGAGAGTTGACAAACATGGTCTTGTTGACATAAATTATCGCCGTCGATATCAAGCTTATGAGCCGTTTGTTCTAGCAAGCTAGGCTCAGCTAGTTTACTTTACCAGCTATCCAAAACGAGGAGCCGGGAGATCAGATTGGTGGGCAATCTGTAAGACTAAAGCTCAGAATACCTTCAATGTCGACGAGATAGCTTATCAGGAAAACGAATTACCTCTTATTACAAATATTGCCGATGTGGACTCAACGAAAGTTCCTCATGACATGTTTCATCAATTGGAAGAGGTAGAAGTATCAGAAGAGGAAGAGGAAGTTGATAGAAGTGAAGAGGAAAAGGAAGAGGAAGAGAAAGAGGAAGAGGAAGAGGAAGAGGAATCGGAACAAGATGAATTTTCAGAAGAGGATTGAATATGTTTAATTTTCAGATGTAGTATGGTTTACTTTTATTTTTTTCAGATGTAGTATGGTTTACTTTTGTTTTAGCAACGTTAATAAGCGACGTTTTCAGATGTAGTATGGTTTACTTTTGTTTTTTTAGATATAGTATGGTTTACTTAGCGACGTTCCCTGGCTGTAGTATGGTATACTTTTGTTTTTTTAAGATGTAGTATGGTGTACTTCTGTATTTTTTCAGATATAGGTCGACGTGGATCATTTGGTTTCGGTCCTAGTGGGAGTCGACGAGCCCGATCGTCTCCATCTACCACTCCTACCGACTCCTCATCCCTCCGCACTCTACCATACACTAGCGGTCTAGTCGCCGACAGTGCCTCCATATCCGGCTCTAGCAGTTTGAGGCTAGGGCCTTCTTCTTCTACGCAGCCAGTACCGTCGAGTATTCCAGAGGTCGACCCCACTATTGAGGAGCAGGCCGAGGCCCACGTCGAGGTCGAGGACCATGGCGAGGCCCACGCCGAGAGTGAGGGCGAGGCCGAGGGGCAGGCTGTGGGCAGGGACAGGGGCAGGGGACGGGGCAGGGGCATAGTGCAGCTCCCATCTGAGGCAGATCCTCTGTGTCGCCCTGAGGGGGATCTGAGGTTGGAGATTTGGTCCTGTACTCGGACCAGGCGGTAAGTAAAATTATTACAATTAATTTGTTTAAATTTATTATAAACTTGTTTAATAAATTTTAATTTCCATTTTACAAGTATTATCCCTCCTCCATACACCGGGCGCTGGGTACATTCCTGCGACAGAACTACGGAGGGCCCTGGATCAACTGGAGGGATGTCCCGGCCGACAGGAAGGCCTTCTGGTTTGAGCACTTTTTGGTACGTAAAAGTTTATTTCCTTTTAACATTTAGTATGTTATGTTATAACTTATGTACTTCTATGATTTTTTCTGTGGACTTACTTCTTCCCTCCCTACCGCGCCGTTGCTGTCGAGGTTATATTTTCTACCGTCACAAGCAAGCTTATTAGGGACGCGATCATCGACCAAAAGGATCGCGACCGCCGGGGATTGCCTATTCAGGGTTGGATCTCTGCCACCGACTGGGCGGTATTGAAGAGGAGATTCGATGAGGAAGCCTACAAGGAGAAGTCCGCAAAGTCTAAAAGAGCGCGACTGGCGGGGTCACAGTGGTGTGGTAGATCAAGGTCCATCATGGATTTCTTCACCCATATGGTACGTATCTCGCCATATACCCATAATTAATACTTTACAGTAATATATTTCTTTCAACTTAACTGACAAATCATATAATAATTTCGTAACAGGTTGAATCGGGAGAAGACCCGGATATGGTGACCTTGCTCCTCGCCACGCACAAGAAGGGGGAGCTGTTCGTAGACAACAAGGCCCGGGACACCTACGTAAGTTTTACTTAATGCTAGTTTATTAATATTAATTTTTAGTTACGTAGAAAATTCATATAGATGTTATTTTTAGGCCGAGTTTTAGAAGTTTTACTTAATGCTAGTGCATTAGTATATTAATTTTTAGCGACCACGTGAGAATTCATATAGATGTTATTTCTAGGCCGAGTTTTTGAGGCTTAGGGAGGCTGGGCCGACACGGGAGAAGGGAGCTGGTGCTAGCACTTCCCAGCAGCCCCCGGTCACAGCTTAGTCAGATAACAAGCTGTGGATGAGGGCCGTTGGTGGCATGCATAGGGGTACGTACTATGGTACGGGCTCCTATGGTGCCTTCTTTGCGTCACAGTCCTCTACGACCGCCACTAGTGTGCCCAGCCTCACACAGACTGAGGAGTCGATCCACCAGCAGGAGAGTGACGTCCTTGCACAGATCGTAGCTCTACGTGACGAGATGCTACAGAGGATGGGGGTGCCGTATAAAGATGATTTTGTTCTCATCTCACGCTTTGAGATGCTGGAGGAGACTACGGAGGCGCTGCAACAGATGACCCTTGCTATGCAGGAGGCTACGCAGTGGTTGACCGAGCAGATACAACATTTCCAGGAGATGGCAGAGGAGCAACTGGCTACTGGTACGCCGGGAGCATCGTCTATATCCGGTGGTGCACAGGAGGACATGTTCGTCCACCTGTTGTCACCGGAGGAGTATCAGACGATTCTGACGTTGCGACGACAGTCATCTGGTGGCGCTCCTCCTCCAGCACTGGGTCCAGCTCCAGGCGATCAGTAGTTGAGGATATTGAGTTTTTACTGTACTATATTTTTTACTTTGTACGTATTTGGGGATATTCAGCTTTTTCGTTGAGGATATTGAGTTTGTACGTATTTGCGGATATTGATTTGGTTTGTTCAGGATATTATATATTGACATTGTTTGTTGCGGATAGTATTTTTTAATATTTTTTGTATATTCTGGAATGTATTGTGCGTGCCGGTGTTGAGTGTTCCACCGAGGGGGTCGGCGAACCCAGGGATTGGATTCTGTATTTTGTGTTTTGTATTCTGTATTTTGGCTCAGGCTCCAGCTCCATTTGTATTCTGGAACCTGTTTTTTATTATTTTTTAATTTAGCGACGTTTTTAGTGACGTTAATATTCGTCGCTACATTTTTAGTGACGTTAATAAATGTCGCTACTAGCGTCGCTAAATGCTGACGTGACAACACGTGGCACCAAATCTGATGTCAGCTCATCGTCGCCAAAATGTCACAAAAATGTCGCTAAACGACGACCAAATCCCGACATCGCCTTATACGTCGCTAATTAGCGTCAACGAGGAAACGTCGCAGATAACGTCGCTAATTAGCGATGTTATTGACGTCGCTAAATAACGTCGCCCGAACGACGTTTTGCGACGTTTTCTTGTTTAGCGACACGTATTTTTCCGTCGCTCATGAAATGTCGCCAAAAACGTCGCTAAATTCTCTTAGCGACGTTTTCGTCGAGTATAGCGACATTTTCTAACGTCGCTAATCTGACAAATTTTTGTAGTATATATATAGGGGGAATATATATATATATATATATATATATATATTTTATATATATATATATATATATATATATAATTTTTATATATATATATATACTAGTAACTCATAATAAGCTGCAATAAGCTATATATATACACTGTTGTTCTGCAGCCTATCAGCAGTAACTCCCTTACAAATCTTAATGCACGTGCATGCACACACACATATGTACACACACACTAATATGTATACGCACACACTCAACACTCCCATACACCATCTATACACACACTAATACCAAGTATGCTAAATTTCAATTGATACAACACTTTTATGTCTATAAACATTATCCATAAATGACACACTCTCACACACACACTTCCCTTATCAAGCACAACACCAATGCACTAACACAGTCACAAATACCAAATATCAGACACCACTATATTCCTACACCAACACCATTATGACACCAACATCCAAACCATATATATGAAATTGTAATATATATATATATATATATATTTTTTTTTTGTAATATATATATATATATATATATATATATATATATATATATATATATATATTACAATTAGATCTAGAATAATATTGAGAAATTGACACAAAATAGGCTCCAAAATACATCATGGTGTATCATGACCCAACCACTCAATATCCAATTGTGGACACAATAACACAATCACAACTCAAATTGGACACAATTTTTTTTTGGGAACACGTATCGAACACTTGTTGGTCAAAATTCATAAATAACACAAATTGAGCATAGAATTTATCATTTATCATGGTAAAAACCTAGATCTACCAAATTAAAAGTTTGTAACACCTAGATCTAGCATTAGAGAGTCAATTCCACCTATGGAAGGTTTCCTATGGGTTCAATTCAGGTCATGAGGGTTCAATTCGGGTTCCTATGGGTTCAATTCGAGTCAATTCCACCTATGGAAGGGTTCCTATGAGTTTAAGAATCGGTATCGGTATCGATATCGGACTATTTCTATGAGTATCGGTATTGATCGCTTAGGCGTTTAGGCGGTAGGTGGACTCTCTCTGTCGCGCACCTGCCTACCGCCGTTTAGAACCTTGTCGATATTGTGAACCTTGGTATAGAGTGAGTATCCTAGAAGGATATATATATAAGATATCTTAGAAGTAGCTAGGTAAGTGTTGAAAATTAAATTTACTTATGCCAAGTCTTTTGGGCCTATTAGAGTTATAGATTTTTTCGAAAATCTAGTATAACTCTTGAAACATATCATAGAACTCCTTCGCCTCGGGATTAGGATCTTTCGGACCAAAATTAGGCCCTGCCGCATCGTACACCATATCCTATCTTTTTGCATATAGTTCACCTTACGATGACCACAGGCCGTAATCATGTACGAAACCCTTACGGGTCAAATGATCTTTCACAGGCACCACTCGCAAATTTTAGCTTGCCCTACCACCAATCGCAAATTTTTTCCTTCTAATATTTTCCTTCTAATATTCTAAAATTTTGGCTCGCCCTACCACCACTTGCAAATTTTGGCTCATCCTGCCGCATCGTGCACCATATCCTTCCTACTCCCTACTCCCCTTCAAAGGATTCTGGCTCGCCTTACCACCAATCGTAAATTTTTTCCTTCTGATATTTTGAATGTGAAGCTCTGCTTCACACATTTGGTTTTATATTATGTTCTGGTAGAACAAGCTATGAGATTCATGGTGATACCGATTCCGATACTGATCCTTGGTTAATATTAATATTTTTATACTTCTCTACTCTTTGGTTGAGATGGATATCATATGATGCGGAATAGGAGGCTGAGAGAGTCGAATGAGAAGCAGAAAAGTAGAGGGGGGGTCAAAGAGGGGGCCTTCTTGAGAAGCAGGAGAAGTAGAGCGATGAAGTAGAGGGGTTTCGGTATCTGACTATATATTTTAATTGCAATTCTGTTTACTTTGTCTTACGATACAGATTTTCACATCCAATCTGCGATGGATCGTTACTTCGTTGATCGTGCCATGTAGTAATTATCACAATAGACGTTATGAAGAAGTGGTGACTGTGAGATATCATTTGACCCGTAAGGGTTTCGAACGTGATTACGGTCTGTGGTCATCGTAAGGTGAATTATATGCGGAAAGACAGGATATGGTGTACGATGCGGCAGGGCCTAGTTTTGATCCGGAGGATCCTAATCCCGAGGCGGAGAAGTTCTATAATATGTTTCAAGATGCAGATACTCCTCTATATCCTGGTCGTAAGACTCATTTCGTACTGTCTGGCTATGTCATTAATGGCTTCAAGTTTAAGGCAAAACTGTTGAGGGTCATTCACCGTTGGAGGTGTTTACAAGTTTCATATTATACATCTAATCATGTAGAAGAGGCTGAAGTATCCAAAGAGGAAAACAAAATAGATGAAAGCAAAAATGAGGAGGAAGAAGAATATGAGGACGCGGAGGACGAAGAAGATGAATTTTCAGAAGATGATTGAAAATTAAATAAAATGTAAAATATTTTAACAACTAAATAATTTTCATATAACAATGAATCTTCTACATTACACATCTAATACTGTCATTTTGTTTAATCCCTAATTAATCTCCATGTTTCTATCAATCTTACTAGATGGCACCTACGACACGAGCACGTTGCTTGAGAGAGGCACAGATGGCTGCTGAGGAGATAGTGGTACCACCTGCTGCTGAGGAGGTAGTGCTTCCTGCTGCTGCTGAGGAGGTAGTGGTACCTACTGCAGAGATGAAGGTCAAGGAAGAACTTTCTTCTACTATTAAGGAGGAAGTGATTCCAAAAGTCGAGATAGCTGTGAAGGAGGTGGTGGCACCAGAGGGCAGTTGCATCGGAAGTTCCAGTCATCCATCTCCTCCGGATATTGATCTTGCTAGCGTGGATCATACTTATGCGCAGTGGCTGAGGAGGGAGATCTCTCTGCACCTACGTAGAGGACAGTATATATATATATATATATATGATTTTTGACCGAATTTGTTTCCTGTAGATTTATTTCTAGGTTTGACTTAGATGGTTTTACAACTCTTGATTTTTTTTATTTTCTAGACATGGTTATTTTCTAGACTTGGATGTTTTTGGATGCTATTATCTAGACTTGGTTATTATCTAGAAATTCAACGGAGGGTTGCTCCGGGTCTCATTGACGTATGTTGGTTTGTGTGATGTATTTGTGATAGATATTTGTATATTGGTGTGTGATGTATATTAGTTTGTTGCTTTGTGTGAGGTGTGATGCATATTGTGATGTTCGATATTTCGGATGTTGTACGAACAAGAAATGCTCTGCTTTATGTAATTTTTTTCAAAACTTTTCCAGTTAGCGATGGACTTGCGACTACGAAGGGACGGAAGACGACGGCTGAGCGACGAAACATTTCATCGCTAATTGGAGAATTTCTAGTTAGCAACGGATGTCGACGGATTAGCGACGAATTATCCATCGATAAGGTTCTTGAAATATAAAGATTTCTAGAACCTGAGCGACGGGTATTCCGTCGCTAAACCGTCGTTCTTCCGTCAAGTATTAGCGACGGCTAGCGACGAATTGGCGACGGATTTTACGTATCAGAAACTCTCTGATACGCGATTACCGACATATTAGCGGCGGACTTGTCCGTCGCTAAAAAGTAATATCAGAAAGTTTCTAATACTTGATTTGACAGAAATCCATCGGGTAGCTGTCGCTAAATGTACAATTCTTGATGACGAAAATCCATCGCTAAGCCGTCGAATGGCGACAGCTTAGCGACAGACTTTTTTTAGCGACGGGCTATTTCCCGACGGATTTTTCTTGCCAAATTTCATCGGCAATCCGTCGCTAAGTCGATTTGCCGACGGATTAGCGACGGATATGGCCGTCGCTAATTCGCTGTATTTTAGTAGTGTTGGCTTTGTCTCTGATACTTTAAAAGAGTTTGCTTTTTGTCTTATATTGTCCAATTGTCCAATGACTCCAATTGTTGCTTTCTGCTGTGTATATGTATTAAATGATGATATTGTCCAATTGCTGGGGGTTTTCTGTCTTAAATTTATATTAGTAATTCAGTATATGATTATGATGCCATTTTTCTAGCTCTCTATATTTCCGGTTTTTCTTCTTCTTCTAAGTTTGGACATTGTATATCAGTATATGATTATGAATCTATGATATTGTCCAAGTGCTAGAGTTTTTTCTGAGTTTGTATTTGGAGTGTGTAACACTCAATCATTGTATTGTGTTTGGCTTTGGCATAGAAAATAGTTTGCATCCTTAGTGCTATTATCATTTGTGTTTGGCTTTGGCTTTTGCATGGGAAATAATCTGGAGATGCTGCATATTCAAATTTGACCAATGGTGCCATTTTTGAGTGCCATCTTTGGCATGTTGCTTATAATTTTGGAAAATTTTTATCCGATCAGCCGAACCAAACCAAATCGAACCAATTCGATTAGTTTCAAAATCGAACCGACCAGTTGATTGGTTTGGTTCGGCTGTAAATATTTCTAAACCAATTAAATTAGATTCGACTTCGATTATGACCAAATAGGTTGATCATCGACCGATGCACACCCCTATCACTAACTGATACTATTCCCTCTCCTGTAAGAACTCTCATATTCTTCGAAAGGGGTGTAGTTGCTTTTCTATGGGTGGCTATAAAATAAGCAGCTATGAATGAGTGGATGACACCAGAGTCAAATAATGCTACTGCTGGTAAAGAAGCTAGTAGAAAAGTACCTGCGATTACCTCTCCTGCTATCTCGGCCTCCTATACAGTCGTGGCAAAGGCTTGACCCTGTGCTGGTGTTATTGGCTAATGTAAACACTCCTAAATTTCAAATATTTTTTTATTGAATTCTACTTAATATATTTTTACAGTATCTTTAAACTATTGGGATTTTTTTTAGCTTTATATTTTTTTCCACATTTTGGTAGCAAGTTAAATGCTACATTTATTACATAGATAAGTCATAGTAGTTTATGTGCCAAGGACTTCATAAAAGTATTTTATTATTTTTCCAAAAGTTTAGGAATTTTTATTAATTTTATTTTAATTGTTACATCATTTCCTTAAGTATTAAATGCTTGTAATTAAAATATAATAGTTTTCATATTAATAATAATAGCAAATGATTGCTGCATTTTATATAGTTAGTAGATATACAGTATAGATTATTTACTAAAATATTTTTCTGAAAATATTTTAGGATTCTAGGAATTTTATAAATTTTCTAGGAAATGCTTTTGCTTGTATATATATATATATATATATATATATATATATATATATATATATATATATATATTTATATATATATATATATCACTACCAAAATACAGGCAAACAACGACTGAATTATTAACGACGGACAACTCAGTCGCCTATTAGCGACTGAAAGGCGACTGATAGACGACGGTGTAGTTTATTAAAATATATCATAACTTTAGCGACTAACTACCGACATGGTAGCGACGGATAATGTCTAATGACGTACTAGCGACGGCAGAATCTGTCGCTACGTTTCAGTAAAAATCGAAATAGAGGGTTTTATTTTCATTCTGAAAATTTTTAACAAAATTCTACTTTCTTCCCCCCTCTCTTCCCCGATCACCCGACCCCTCCGACGTCCCCCCTCCGGCGACCCCCCCTTCGTTGACCCGCCCTCCGGCGACCCCCCTTCAGGTACTCTTTTTTCCTCCTCTTCATCTCATTTTCCCCTCATTTTTGGTTTTTTTTTGCATTTTTTTGCTTATTAGGGTTTCGATTATGGGCGAGGTGTTTCGAATAGGTTTCGATTAGGTTTCGACTAGGTTTCGATTAGGGCTGAGGGGTTTGTGCGTATAATCATTTGAATCACAAACATATATTATTTTACATGGTTCTGTCGAAATCGACCTACTATGGGCAGGCCAATGTGAGGCTTGGCTAAGGCCATGTTGGCCAGTACCCTTTTGCAGTAGGCAAGGGCAGAGCCACATGCATGTATTGCCGACCAATGCAATAGGGATACTTCCCAGTGTTGCACATGTAAAGGTGAGGGCTATATTAGCCAAGGTGTATGTCAAAGCCTTGATTGAGTATCAATGAAGCTTGGATTGGGGTTAGTGAGGTTAGAAGAATAGAGCATAGCAGTAGTAGTCTCATGAAAAGAGGATAGGGGTTTTGTGAGCTAGTTAATTTTTGTACGTATAATAGGTAGATCCGTCAGTAGAATGTATCAGTTAGTGAGCTGGGTTGTGAGTAGTGTCAGTGAGCAATAGATGAGAGAGGGGTGGACTGATACCCATGTGTATCAGTAATGGTGTGTATGTGTGTGTGTGTGTGTGAGTTATATATGTTGTATATATTCCCCGTGTCCGTGTCCTCAATGGGACTGATACATGGAAATAGTTTGGGTTCCTGCGTGTCAGTAGGTGAAGGTTTGGGGGGCTTGTCCCTATTTTCAGATGTAAAAAGAGGGAGAACAGAACGGTAGTGAAATGCCTCCTACAGTAGTGCCTTGTGCACTTGCTCAAGTGCAGGGGACAGCAAGTCGGGTTCCTTCATAAGCAAGGTAGCAACCGGAAATGTAAGGAGGAGAGAACATCAGTTAATGTGGGGTGTCCACCTAAATGAGTCCCTATATATATATATGGGCATGAGTTATTATCAGAGGTAATATGACAGGTAAGTTTTAGGAATAGGGATTTCTATATGAGCTAGAAGAGAGAGGGAATCAGTTATGAAGGGAATTCAAATAGTGAATGGGGTCCCAGGTTGGGCAGAGGCTTGGTATGCCTATGCAAATTGCTCGAGTGATGAGGAGACTTGGTCATGTGGAGTAGGGTATTAGGGGAAGGATGTGTGAGTAAAAGCAAGAGAGTGAAGGGGGGAGTGCAACATCAGTTGTACTGATGTTGGCCATTGGCCATAGGCTTTTAGACTTCGTGGGCTCACTGTCTTTGACAGTGAGTGAAGAATCAGAGGGTGAAGGATTCAATCAGTGTATTATTGTTTAGTGTATCAGTGAAATCAGTGCCCCCTTAGTGTTTATGTGAGTATTAGATTGAAAGACGTTTTGGGAGTTAATCTTGTGAGAGAACACAAGTGTATCAATCCTATAAGAGGAGGGCTCGATTAGAGTAGCAGCTTTGTTTTAGAGAGTGGTTGTTGACTGATATGGAGTCGTGTTGGGGTGTTGTGAAGTCCATACATAGTTGTATCATAGGCTTGGCAGTGTGTGCTTGTGTTAGCGTCTATAGATGAGAGTGCCATCTGTTCAAGTGTGTGTGTACATGTGACACTAAGGTATCTCGTATCAGTAAAGTTCCTAAATGAGTGGGCCTATGTGTTGCATCTAGCAGCATAGGTTTGGTTCTCTACAGCAGGAAAGAGCCAAGTTTGGCTCTATTTTTAGGCCATATTGGCCATAGGCCAATGTTTTAGACCAGTATCTTGGCACAAGCCAGTATCTTGGCAAAGGGCAATTGTCCATTTGGCCTATAATATTTTAGGAGAGGGTGTGTGTTACAGTGACACACATGTGTGAAGTGTTAGTATTAAGGAATTCTGAAATAGAATAGTTGATAGGTATTCTAGAGATTTACCTAAATGTGAGGATAATTAGGTATACCTATATAGGGGTAGGTAATGTCATGATGTGTCATGTAGGTAATAGAATATTACCAATATTATAGGGTATATGCTAATACCTACAACTAGGATGATAGGTTATAGGGTTACCCTACTAAGGTAGTACCTAATATATAGATAACATAGATAGATAGGTAGGTGATACCTATAATCATGTAAACACATAGTTAAAAGGGTAATATTAGGCTATAGGGTATATATAACATATGTAGGTATAGTATATGTATACATATGTAGGTAAAGTATATGTATACCAAGAAAGAATGAGTAAAATAAGAAGAACAATTAACAAAACTAATAGTAACAATAATAAATCACAAACATGTATTATTTGACATGGTTCTGTCGAAATCGACATGCTCCACGGGACAATAGAACAAATACTTTATTGAATCAACAAGATGAAACATTAAAATGATTACATGCACAAACTACGATGAGCAGTGATCTCCGACGAAGCGACTTTATTTGAATAAATGTTGTATTTGAACAATTGTGTATTTGTTAATAAGGCCGTATATATTGTATGAGAACAATTATTGTATCAATGTACCCTCTAGGTATCGGTATCAGACTATTTCTATGAGTATCGATATTGATCGCTTAGGCGTCTAGCCGGTGTCTAGGCGGTAGGTAAGTGTTGAAAATCAAATTTAAGATATCGGTATAGAGTGAGTATCCTAGAAGGATATATATAAGATATCTTAGTAGTAGATAGGTAAGTGTTGAAAATTAAATTTACTTATGCCAAGTCTTTTGGGCCTATTAGAGTTATAGATCTTTTCGGAAATCTAGTATAATGCTGGTTACCTCAAAAGGCTTGTATAAGTAAGAGTGTATAGAGTGTATATCGTAGGCGGATGAGTGTATAGAGTGAGCCTCTCTACTCCCCTTCTTCTCATTCGGGTCATGAGGCATCATATTCTACATCATATGATATACATCTCAACCAAAGCGTAGAGAAGTGTGAAAATATTAATATTATCCAAGGATCAGTATCAGAATCAGTATCACCATGAATCTTATAGCTTGTTCTAACAGAGCATAATATAAAACCAAACGTGAAGCAGAGCTTCACATTCACAATATTAGAATGTGAAGCTCTGATTCACACGTTTGGTTTTATATTATGCTCTGGTAGAACAAGCCATGATATTCATGATGATACCGATTTCGATACCGATCCTTGGTTAATATTAATATTTTCACACTCTCTACTCTTTGGTTGAGATGGATATCATATGAGAGAGTCGAATGAGAAGCAGGAAAGTAGAGGAGGGTCAGAGAGGGGGCCTTCTGAGGACGCAGAGGACATCGAAGAGTCGAGTTTGTGTGTATAATCATTTGATATCCAGGTTAAGAAAGTGTAAAAAATTAGATAGTATCATGTGTCAGGGGGTGTGTGTGTCTAGGAGTCAAGTTAGGACTGAGTATCAGGCTCAGGGGGCAGTATACGTATGAGGGCTTATCCAGGTACAGAGTCTCGGACAGGAAGGGAATGTGTATGTATTAGTAGTTAGGTTTTATGTATCAAAAACATATGCATATCTCGGTTACATATAGCAAGTGTGAAGTATACAAAATTAAAAATATGTGTATTACATATGCATTTTTAGATTTGCCTATGGCGGGAGGCGGACGTGGACGTGGACGTGGACGTGTATGTGATTCAGATTTGCCTATGGCGGGAGGCAGATGTGGACGTTTGCAGCATGGGTCTGGCTCACGTCTGGCGGCTTTGGGGGAGCTACTCCTTCGCCCAATACTCCGACGACTACTCCGACGACTACTCCTACGACCACTCCGGCCGCTTCAACCCCTAAGGCCGCTCCCTTTGCGGCCAATCCCTATCCGGACTTGGTGGTCGAGCACGGAGTCTACAGACGACGCGTAGGAGATCCTTTGACGTTAGCGGAGCGCCCAGCCGACGTCCATCTTTTGGAGCTGTGGGCCGATGGACAGACGTAAGTATATGTATTTTAGTTTATTGTAAATTCATATATTTATTCATATATTCTTCATAGTAGCTGATGCCGTACATTATTTTCTTATCTCGGGTTTTTTTGATTCGCGTCGGGCGAGATGTAGGCGACTTGATTTGCCGTAATTTTCATGGGCCGTACCTGAACTTCGACGACATCCCGGCGGAGATGCGGTTCGTTTGGCTTGACGCGCTGAGGGTATGTATAATGGTCTTTCTTTTAAATATATATCAAAAATTTGTTCATTCATGTGTGTTTATCTTATTTGTAGGCGTCATACTGGTGGCCGGAGCATAGGGACCAGGCCATCCGGAGGTGCTACAAGACCATATCCAGCAAAAGGATACGTGACATGATCCACGACCAGAAGTCGCTGGAGAGCCTGAGAGGTAGTGGATCAGCACATGGGTGCAAGGAGTGGCTCAGAGCGGATTTTTGGGCGGAGATGAAGAAGAAAATGGAGACCCCGGCCTATCTGGCCAAGTCTGAGAAGGCGAAGGCTGCCCGTGCTAAGGCTGGTCAGCACACGGGTGGTTCGATCCCGTCTTCGGAGCACATGCGCCGATTGGCGAGTATTCTATTAAATTATCAAATTTTTAAGTCTTAAACTCTACAAAATGAGTATTAATTTATGTTTAATTGTACAAACGCGAGGAGGTTGCCGGAAAAGGAGGAGATCCGGATACCGTCAACTTCCCCACAGTCTTTGCGCATACCCACAAGCGCAAGAGCGATGGGAAGCTCTTAGATGAGCGGACCGCCAAAGCTTATGTAAGTTTTCTTATTCTTTATATGTATTACATTTTTATAATTGTAGATGATCGGACTACGAGTATCGATATTGGTACCCCATACTCATATAGTAATGGGCTGATACCGATTTTGATTGCGATACCGATACTAATAGGAATGGTCTGATACTCAGAGTATCGGTATCGGGCCATTCCTATGTGAGTATCGATATCGATCTATTACTATATGAGTATGAGTATCGGTATCGGCCCATTACTATGAGTATTGATATCGGTATCGGTACATTACTATAAGTCTTTATATTAACTCTAAATTTATTTACGTTTATATAATATAGGAGGAGTTTGAGAGTTGGGTCGGTGAGGGGGTGAGGGAGGTGAGGGGATGGACCTAGCCAGCCGACGGATAGGAACAAACTATGGGTAGATACGGTCGGAGTAGGGAAAGGCGACAGCATATACGGTATTGGATCGTTTGTATCTCATTCGTCCGTCGTTTCCAGAGCTCCACCTCCACCTCCACCTGTACCAGTACTTTCCACCGGCAGTGCTGCCGTCTACGAACTGGTCACTATTACCCGTATATTATAGGATTTAAAAAATTACATATACGGTAGTGCAGGAGCTTCTGCTCCGACACCTATAGTACCGGTCGTTTTGGCTCCGACTGCGGCTCCGACGGTTCAGACTTCGACCGATTTAGCTCCGCTACAGACTCCAGCACATCCGGCTACAGCACCTCCGACTACAACACCGACAGATCCAGCACCGACTTCGAGAGTTCCTCTGTCTCGGGAGGATTTCGAAGACGTATTACGAAATGTGCTGGTAGCTACACCCACCCGCCGCCTCCTCCGCCGTCGTCGACGTAGATACTGTTTGGAAACTGTTTGTATTTGAGAACAATTTGGAACATTTTTGGTATGTGTGTATTTGGAAACTGTTTGTAAACTTTTTGGTATGTGTGTAACTATTTATATATATGTATTGGAAACTGTTTATATGACTGTATATTGTGTGTGTAAATATCAACATGGATGTGGAGTGCAGGAAACACAAATATAGAAACACAAAATTGTATTTAGCAACGGGACAACGACGGAACAACGACAGAATATATGGAAAATTGCAGTATAGCGACGGAAGAGCGACGGAATATCTGGAACATTCCGTTGCTAAGGTTCTGAAAAATATATATTTAAAGTTTAGCGACGGAATAGTGACATAACCGGTTCGTCGCTACAAGCCTGTCCGATACCAATAGCGTATCGGAAACACTTTAGCGATGTACTTTTTCGTCGCTATACCGTCACAACATTAATCCTGGAATACGCCACGGACCCGTCGGTAGTTAGTCGGTAAAAGTAGCAACGGAATTTTTGTTGCTAATACGTCGCATTTTGTAATAAATAGTGTGTCGCTAAATCTGCCACTAATCAGTCGCTATTTCCGACAAACTAGCGACTGATTGAAATTAGCGACACATAATTTTTCGACAAACCGTTTCCGTCGCTGATATGTCGCTATTTGACTTTAGCGACGAAAAAATGACTTTTAGCGACGGATACCGCCGTCGCTAAAAGCCTATTTTTTGTAGTGTATATAATAATAATAATAATAATAATAATAATAATAAAAATAAAAACCTAAATTGATGAACACCCTAGCCCATTACTGTTCCTTGCAGGAATAGAAACTATACAGACCCGAGACCGAGCCTCTCATGTTTTCCCAATACACACGAGTACATATATGTACACGAAAAAAGAAAAAAAGGAAAGAAAGAGAGAAACCCTAGCTACGCACGACCCCTAGGCACAGCCACCACAACCGCAGGCTGTCGACCGGCCGGTGGGGTGCGGCAGCCGTGCGCAGATCACTGCAAAGCAGCAGCAAAAGTGGCAGCAACAACAGCCTATAAGGCTGATTCGTGGTGTATTTTTTGTCGCCACGCTCGACCATTCTGCGACCCATTTTCTCAAGTACAATCCCAACATAACGATCTCGATTATCTATTAAGTAGTTTGAATAGGATTGTATTCGATTCGATAGGAAATCGAATCAAAATTGACGAAAAACTGTTTCGAAACAAAATAGGATATCAGTTCATGGACACGTTTTGGAAGGCAATTAATCGTCGTTCCATCGACAATTTTAGAAAAGTCCCTGAATAGGTTCGTAGACAACATATACAAGATGGAAACCCAACTTTTAGTTTTATTTTTCACTGATTAGGTTATTGTTAATTCAGTCGCAAAGTTTAGGAAAAACTGTTTTTAAACTACAAAAATTTTAGAAAAATCACCGATACGACGTGCGCCCCGACAAACCGGGTGACGTGGTCACAACCCATGCGTGTCGAAAGACGCATATGGATGTTGTCGATGTGTGGGATTCAACGGAACTCAATTTCGTTGTGCATACGCGACGAAATCGAAGCACATCCGTCGAGATACCAGTAGAAGCATAAAAAATCTCAGCTGATAACATTCCTACATCGAAGTGCAAATGATATAAAGGTGCAGACCGAGTATTAAAAAGACAAGATACAAAAAGAAGTTTTGTTATTATTATGCCTACAAAGATCTAGTACAAATTCATTAAGGCTATACGTAAAAGTCTAATCCTACTTCTTCTACAAAGGATCGATTACAGATTCAGCAAAGCCTAGAGGAGTCTACAAGGGGTTTAGTCTTCGTCAAAGCGTAGTCCCCCTTCTTCTCGGTATGTATACTGGAAGATTGATTCCCAATGAAGCGTATTCTGACTTTCTTGTGGGTACAACCCTCCAAAAGTGCATCAGCTGCTCGTTTGAAGCGAGCAACTTCCTGAAGCAGCAATTGGCCCGGGTTTCCAGAAGGCGCAGAAGGTCTCAAAAGCCGAGAATGGGCAGGGCAGAGCACAACCTGCGGCTCTTCGGGCTGGCCATCCACCCACAAGCTAGGTTGTCAGGACCTCGAAGACCTCCAAGGCGTCGCCCAGGTTCGAATTCCTCATGAGAAGCATTCCAGCACGTTCCAAGACTCATCAACAGTTCTTCTACGAAGGCATAGCCCCTTTGAACGAAGGAATCCTCAACCAAAATCCGACTTATGCAAGGCCAACCGCTGCTCGAAGCTAAGTCTGGATCCAGTATGGTGGTGAAGGGTGCCAGGAAGAAGACATGACTCTTCAAAAGAAACTCCCCCTTTATATAGGACGGGAGTGGTCCAAAACACAGGCCATATGGCCGACGATCTAAATTCCTACATTAATGGGATGAACCTAGGACTCAGCACGATGAACATCATTAAATAAAGTTCATTCGACTAAGTCCTAGACTATCCTAGGACCCCTTGAAATTCTCCAAATAATTGTGGCAATTAAGAGGGAGTCGTTCATTAAGGAGCGATCATTCATTGCTTTTTAAAAGAAGACTTCAAAGCCAAGGCCTTCAATCCAGAGGCGCAGCTACATTCCTGTGCCAACCTTAGGTGCAGACTGGTGTTATTTTTATACCACCTTAACTCCAACGGCGCAACACTCTGATCCTACTCGTTGCCCCTAAAGCACAGAGGTCCCATTATCTTCAAAACATAGTCCACTTGTCTCCCTAAAGCACAGAGGTTCCGTTGCCTCCAGAAGCACATCTGCTCGTCGCCCAGAAGTGCAGCCAGCCTTGCCTGAAGCACAGACGGCATGGTCCCACCCAATCAGTTTGCTTGAACCGTCTCTCTCAAAGATAGGATTGGGATTGATCAAGTTGATAAATGTAGATTGATTTAAATCTCGGACGAAGATTACACAGAATCTAAATCTGAGATAAAATCCCAAGATTTGCTTGGCTACATCCGAACAAGCAAATCGGCACGCGCCATGTGTCAGCTCCTTCGGTTATTTTGTTAACCACCAGAGATCTCGTTTGAGGGGAATCTCAGCACCCGCCATGTGTTAGTGCCACAGAATCCCGTACCGTACAAGGACGACAGATTCCTTCAGATCTCGAAACCCTAATGCATATCGCATGTGTGCCGCTATCCCCTATAAATAGGAAATGTTTTCCCCTACAAGATGATGGACAAGGAGAAGAAGATCCACAGAATTATCAAAATCTTTAACTTCGGCGTCCTCCTGATCGACAATCCTAGAGTTCCATCAAAGGCACCAGAAAGTCAGAGAAAGTCTCATATCATCATTGGATCGTCAACGGAGTAAAGGAGCCGCTGCAGTGCTCGATCTCCACCGTCACACTTTACCAGAAACTTTTGTACTTAGATTTTTCACATAAGAATCAATTTTACCCTTTTTTACGTTCATAATACAAAAACTTTGTTCAACCTTTTGTCATGTCAAACAAGATGGTGATTCTGTTGGGGACTACCTTCTCCTTCAACGAAAAGGTGGTGACCCAATCCAAAGATAACTTGCTGGGATCCTCTCAGAAGATGTTGGTCATATGCTTCGACCAGCAAGCTTTTGAAGATCTCTTTTCTGAAAAGAAGTCGAGCCCTTCAAAGCGGTTTATAAAACCGAAGAAGACTCGATGGACCTGGGTGCCTAAGACGGCTGCGACGAGCAGCACGGCGGAGGGGACTGCACCTCAGACCCTCCTCGTCGATGAAGCCCCAAAGATCCCTTCGACCGCTGATGCTAGGCCATCTCTCTCTCATCCTATGCTCGAGAAACGTAGAGAAGAGCACGACTATCCTATGGCAAGCGTGACAAAGGGGCAACGCCAAAAAAAGCAGATGACTGTTTTCCCATTCGTGGAGGATCCTGCACCGGTGAGAACTTCTGTCATCGATAGAATAACCGGTCCATCGGGTATGGCCATATTGGATTTTGAATACTACAATCATCTAATCGTGGTTGGAGGAGATCCAAGGCAGCACTCTCTCTATGCGATCAAAGTGTTACGCCTATGGCGGTCCGGAGACCCATGTTGACAGTAATGTGCGCAGCCGACGAAAAGCTATATAAGACCACCCAAACTCTCCGTAGCCTTGTCCGACGGAACTCCATCATCCCTTGAGCACCCACTCACACTACTCAAGGTCGGGGATACATCATTAGCGACTTTCTGATCGAGGCATACTCGGACCTCACCTACAGGAATTCGAAAGAAGAATGCCTTCTCCATATCTCTTCGACTGCGCACAGCGCTCCTGTGTACACGAAGGAAGTAGAGGCATGAAGACTTCGTCTGATCCCTGTGAGCATAGGACAAAAGAAGAATCTGAGATGCAGTTAGTGTCTAAATTAAGATCCAACTATACTCAGATTATAATCAACTACTGCTGTTGTCAAGCAGATCCATCACCGCCAAAGAGAAGGTCCATCTTTCAAAGGCTGCAACTGAGAACTGGTAAAGAAGAAGAAGAAGAGCTCTGTATTGCTTCATGCAATATTGCTCGGGACTCTCTGTTCTAGAAGAATCTATCCAAGAAACCCCTTTCCTCGGTTGGCAAGTCCAAATATCGGCCTGGGGGTAGCAAAAAGCCTGTTCCCAAGGAAGGCGTATTCCAACACACGCTCTCCAAGGATGGATCATCATCGCAAGAAGATGGTTCATCGACCGCTGTACCAGCTGGGGTAGCCAGCCTGCTACGGTATATAACAACCCTTCGCTTCAATATGACGAAGCGACGTATGACATCGATACTTCTGCGGGCGCAAGCAGTCAGAAGACCGGGGTTAGGAACAATGTCGAGTCAGAGAACGATCACAACTTACCATTCTTCCTACAAGGCGATGAGCATCAGCACTCCGAACCAGAAAGAGAAAGATCTACCACCCCTTCTACTTATACGCACATAGCATCTCTGCACATGACGGCTGATGACAACGAAGAATCAAGTGGAAGTGATGATCAACAGAAATGCATTGAGGCTCACGAAGGAAGTCTTAACGCATTGAACATATCTATACAGACTTTAGCCTATGTCGTTCTGGAGATCAAGGACAGATTGGTTTCCATTGCCTCCATACCTGTGGCTCCGACGGTTCGTGATGGGTCTAGTACCCTGTCCGTCATAAACCAAGTCGCACAGTCGTCGGCCACTCCGTCGACCATCAATCCAGTAGTATCCAACAAAATAGAGCAAGCACTCGAGGAGTTATACGCTCGCCACGATGCCAAAGAAAAGTGAGCCACACTCCGAGAGATGGGCATCCGACAGCCTTATCCTGCTGAGTGGGACGATGTGGTTTATCCTCCCAAATATAAACCACAGACTATTACCCCTTACGATACTAAGGAGTCGCCCAGACGATACTTGAGGTACTTTACCTCAGTAATAGGATACCTGCCAAAGGACAACGCCCTTCTCATCGGCATCTTCTTTGGAGCTCTACAGGGGGTGGCCTATGAATGGTTCGGTAGTTTGCCCGACAACTGCATTAAAACCTTTGCAAACCTGAAGAATATGTTCCTGGAACGGTTCTACGAAGGAGGGCTGGACATGATGATGTCTACTTTAATAGACATCATTCAGAAAGAAAAGGAGCCCGTACGAGCGTACATCGAACGCTTTCGCCAGGCCGCCCTAAGGCTACCTCCAGGCATGCCTGAGCCCATGCTCATGGATTTATGCCGCAAGAATATGCTTCCTGCCATCAAAATGTGGCATAGTACTTTCTACACCGAGTGGATGCACTTCATTACTGAAGTAGACGTAGCTCAGAAGAAGGCACAAGACGCACAACTCCTGGGTCTAAACTTTCCCTCTATTGAAGGTAAAGGGAATCGAGTAAGAGACGGTAAAGGCAAGCAAGATATGGCCGTCAATATTATAAAGTGTCCAGCACTCGTGAGCTCCAAGCCAGTCGAAGCACAGAAGCCGAAGGAAACCTACTCCTTCAATGACGAAGGCACTCTCGAGTTATTCGAGATACTGACCAAGGGCGGCAGGCTATAGCTTCCACCTCCTAAGGGTCCTGACGAAGTAGGAAAGATAGATAATCCAAAGTACTGCCATTACTACCAGTACATCCACCACTCAACACACGACTGCTACGTGTTGAAAAGACAGATTCAACGTCTTATCGATGCCAAAATCATCTCCCTTGATTATGAAGAAAAGACTATGATGGCCAACATGGTCACGATAAAGTTCGGGAGCTTTTTGATAGCAGAGACTCAAGACGGTGTCGTCCCCATCCCAAAGGCAATGATGGAAGTCGTCAACCTTCCGCCCGCCAGGGATAATGCTCAGGGCCTCATCCCCTTTACAATACCGCAAGGAGAAGTAATGTGGGTTCATCTAGATCTCACTCCTGATATGACTGCGCCAGCTGCACGCCAAGCTAAAGGAAGGAAGGTCAGGACAAGTCGTATGGTCTCGTCCTCGGCAGAAGACACTAGGGTGACCACTCATTCGACTCTACAGCAAGAGAAAGACCAGGCTCCTGAAGAAGAGATGCCCTCGCCAGTGACCCATTCTACACCCGATATAGCACAAGCTGGACCTTCTCAACCTCATACCGCAAATAAGTAGAAATAGAAAAAGTCTACTTCGATAAGCCTCTACGAAAGGATTCGACAGTAGGCCTGATCAAGCCCTACAACTTCGATATACTAGCGCAGCTGGCTAACACGTCGGCTCGGCTATCACTCTTCGATGGAGACATAAACCACAACATGTTGCTTGGGCGGCCATGGATGTGTACATGATCATCCCCTCCACCCTTCACCAATGCATGAAGTACGTGACCAGTGACGCAACCGTCAAGAAGGAGTTCGCTGATATCGACCCGTTCTGAGGTTTCGAAGTATACTGTATGGATGCCAATCTGTACAAACCACTTCCTTAGAACAATGAGTCCCATGATGTCGATGACAAAGCAGAAGTTGTAGCCGTCACAGAAGGACCCATGAGGGTTCGACTGAAAGGGAAGCTACGTACCTAAGACTCCAGCCCCCTGGACATCAAACTTTGGGGCAGGGCCTGAGCACGGCCGCCTCCAATAGCATCAAGTAAGGAGCCCCGCCAAATGAAGCTCTCTTGAAAGGCCCCGACACTTGCTTCAAAACCGCAGGATACTCTAGCTGTGCCTCCCGCGATGATCAACATGAAACAAAAATCTCCTCCACCTCCTTCTGTGGCAGCTCTTGCCTACGAGGAATTACAAATGATGTTTGTGCCAATATCGAGGCACAGTCCTTAGATGATGTGATCCCTCGGGATAAAATTTTGTATTTTATTAATAAAAAGTTGTCTTCGAATTACTCATGTGTGCATTGGAACGCTAAGTACTTCTTAGATAACACACTATATACTCTACAAATGCAAGTGACAACCACCAACCTTGTAAACCGAGTTTTTCCCTCCAAAGGCTCCTACATTCTAGTCCCACCAAGAAACCCAGAGGAGCAACCTATCATCTTCGGTCGACTGGAACATCTGCAGCTGCCAGCCCCAGGAGAATCGGAACCCGATGATGGCAAGATGCAGCTCTACCGCTATGCTACTCAAGCCAAATATCTAATCCAGAAGATGGGATACGATCTGAATAGCAACAAAGGACTGAACTACGGTAAAGGTTGGCGACTTCCCTTACGAGTTCGTACTCCGAAGGGGAAGCCTCAGAACTACTACCAACATACTCACTGGGGGTTGGGGTATATTAATCCCACGACCACTTCAGAGAGTTCAGAATCGGAGGCTCCACTACACTCGTATTCTTCCGACTCTTCAACTATGGATTCTGATACCAGTATAGGTCGGGACCTCCAGAAGGTACTATAAGTCAACATGGTTTCCACAGACGATCCCGCAGAGGAAGAAGACTAGGCACTCGATTTCTTTGAAGAAGAGCCCTGGGCTCAACGCCTTGGCTCTCAGTGGGAATGGTGTTTCGAACAGCGAGAGCCTTCCACCGAGGACGAAGTCGTCCAGATCGACTTAGGGGATAAAACTTCCCCTGAACCCATCTTTATCAGTAAAAGCCTGACAGGAGACGACAAAGATTCTCTTGTAAAGCTGGTCCGGGAGTATATAGATGTCTTTGTCTGGAGCTATGAAGATATACCAGGTTTGGACCCACAAGTTGCCATGCACCGGCTCAACATTTTACCTAACGCCAAACCCGTGAAACAACATCATCGTCGATTCTGTCCCAATATTATGGAAACCATCGAAGAAGAAGTCGATAAACTCCTTGAAAGTGGCTTCATCCGTGAAGAAAAGTACCCTGATTGGGTGGCCAATATCGTGCCGTTACCAAGAAGAATGGAAAGATTAGAGTCTACATAGACTTCCAGGATCTCAACTCGACCTGTCCAAAAGACAAATTTACTCTTCCAATCACAGACGTGATGATCGACAACACTTGTAGCTTCGAGCACATGTCCTTCATGGATGGCTTCTCAGGCTACAACCAAATCAAGATGTTCCCCGAAGACGAAAAACATACTTCATTTCGGATTCCGAAAGGGATATACTGTTATACAGTTGTGCCCTTCGGATTGAAGAATGCGGGTACAACCTACCAACGGGCTATGAGTACCATATTCTGCAAAGATCTTCGGAAGACGATGGAGTGTTAGGTCGATGACATCGCCGTCAAGAGCAAAGCCAAGTCCAGCCACTTAGACGACTTACGAACAGTGTTCGACTTAATATGGGCACACCAACTAAAGATGAATCCGGCCAAGTCCTTTCTAGCCATCTCCAGCTGCAAGTTCTTAGGCTTCATCGTCATAGCGAAGGGGATCCATATTGACCCGAGAAGATGAAGGCAATTCTGGACATGGCTCCCCTGAATAATCTTAGGGAACTTCGAGGCCTGCAAGGACGTCTGGCATCCTTCAGAAGATTCATAGCAAACCTCTCTGGTCGATGTCAGCCCTTCACCGAATTGATAAAAAAGGGGGTCTCCGTTGTATAGACCGAAGAGTGCCAGCAAGCATTCGACGATATCAAGAAGTACCTCACCAGTCCCCCTGTTCTGGTGGTTCCAGTAATAGGAAGACCTTTTCTACTCTACATCCGAGCCATGGATCACTCTTTCGGGGCATTACTGGCCCAGAAGAGCGATGAAGGACACGAGCAGGCCATCTATTACCTTAGCAGAACCATAATTGGAGCCGAGCACCGGTACAATCATGTCGAGAAGGAGTGTCTTGTTTTACTCTTCGCCATTCAGAAAATACATCACTACATGACTGGACAGACGATCCACGTCATCTTTCGAATCAACCCCCTCAGGGTCCTCATGACCAAGCCAGGGGCTTTGAACTCGAGGTTAGCCACCTGGGCTATACTCTTAACTCCTTATGACATGGTGTTCGTCTCTCAGAAGGCAGTTAAAGGCCAAGCGTTGGCCGATTTTCTAGCAGCACACCCTGTGCCAGAGACGTCAAAGCTCTACGATGACATCCCCGATGAAGTCTTAGAATCTAATGCTGTAAACCCCCAAAATTTCTACTATAATTTTTTTAAATATTTTTGTATCTATTTTGTACTTCGTATCTGCACGTCGCATACGAGTTCACATTGTTGTATTTGCGTAGCGTGTGAGATTTGCGTTTCGTAATTGCTCGACGAGTGCGAATATGTGTCGAGGTACATATTTTAGAAAAATATTTTTATTATAAATTTTATTTTATATAGGAAAGTACATTTTGAAATAAATGTGATAAAAATTTTTAATTTTAAAAGGAGTTATTTTGTTCATCGTTTAAAAATAAGTAGTGATTTTAAAATTATGGTTTATATGAAATATATTCCAAATATTTTTACGAAATTTGAAATTTGTTTATTAATATGTTTTCTTATTTATAAAAACTATTTTATGATTTAATATTTAAGTATTTATCATGATTTTTGAAATTAATTATTACTATATTTATTTAATCATGAAAACGATATTTGAGATTTTGTTGATTTTAATATTTGATTAAATATGATAATTTAAATTAGAAAAGATTTTATTTGAATTTGAATTAAATGAGTGAAGGTTTTATCTATGCTTGATTTGGATTTGAACGATTTAAAATTGAATTTAGTTTAATATGATATTATCGATGGGGGAATTTAAATCCTCATAATTCTTATCCAACTGGGAATTTCCACCTCCTATATAAGGAGAGGTACTCATCCATAAATTTCTATCATCCACAGATGTGCATTGTGTCTGTGTCCACCGTCTTATTCCATACTTTATACATGTACAATAATTCTCATGTCGGACAAACCCCTGACACAATCAAATCCCTAACCTAATCCTATTCTAAACCCCCGCACAGCCTAATCATCCCCGGCTACAACAACCCTATTGCCACCATTACCTCAGCTTTTCTAACAACTCCCCCGCACATCAGCACCTCCGTCATTGCCGCATACCCGATGTCGCCTCCCCTTCCTTCGACTTCACCGATAAACTTCTACTATGACCACCACCAGCATCACCAGTTTCTCACCGTTGCTAGACCCTTGCCCTGTTTCGACCAAACCCAACGCCGTCACCAGCAATACAATCACAGATTTTCCACCGCCACCACCAAGACCACCGTCGTTGTTTCCCTACCACCTACCATCGATTAATACCACCACCGCTACCACAACCGTTATCATCATCATCCAGCACCACAACCCACCGTTGTGGGCAGCACGGCGACCACCGTAGTCCACCTTCGCTGCCGATGCGACAAAACCAAAATCGCATCTGTGTCCAACAGAAGGACAAGTTGACACCCACAAATATACAACACCAGAAGAAGAAACAACAAGGAAAAACCCAACATCCTCACCTAATGTAAGGCCTCGTCCCGGCGATCGCCGCATCGACGAACCCCTCCGAGTGTCGTCCCCTCCTTCCTCAGGCTGGCGTCGAACCTCTCCATCAGAGCACCAGATCCGCTTTGAGTATCCCCCGCGAGCACCGTCCGCACAAGCGCCGCCCGCGCGAGCGCTGCCTTCCGCAGCCGTACGAGCCGTCTTCCGCTGTGCCCCTCTCCGACAGCCGTGCTTCCTTCCGATTCGGTCGGTACAACCGCCTCCATGCCAGGCGTGCCGCCCAAAACTCGGCTCCGTCGCGACGAACCGTGATAGGCGACCACCCTCCGCTGCCGGCACGAACTCCGGTGAGAACCCCCTCTCCTCTCCCGCTCTTCTCCACTCTCCCACTAAATCTCGTTCCCAAATTAAAGAGCAGCTACTGCTGCTCTGATATTTATATATTTTATTTCTGTCTTATTATTATTATTATTATTATTATTATTATTATTAGCTATACTTGCAGTATATGTATACATGTAAATACTAATTAGTGTATTACTAATATTATTATCATTTATCTAAATTACTAGAATTATGTCATTTATTTTATTATTTATATATTATTATTAATATTAGTTTGTTGTTTTGTTAAATATTACTATCTACGTTATTATTATTACTATTATTTTAATTGAACAAATATTTTCTAGCAAATTTCAAGTTAGTTTTTAAACACTGAAATATTCTTTTCGATTTATATGTACATATATTTGACCAGTTATACTTTTTGATCTAAATGATTTAGAAATATTTATCTAAAAAATAGATATTTTAAATTATGAAATATAGTTTCCACCTTAATTATATTTTACAAATTAGAGTATTTTGACTAATAATATATAATTTTCAAAATTATTATATATCAATATTTTCAAGTATTTTCGTAAATAAATTTTTACAAGTAAACATGGTTTTAAAGTAATATAAATCTTTTCGAAGAATTTCTATATTTATCTACTCCACAAATTCTTTCAATTATTCTCATTACTCATGACTAATCATGCTTGCCTATTTTCTTGCGACCTCGGACCCCTACGCATCGACCATGGCTATTGGACACATCGGAACTTGCCAGATCATTGTACCACTCCAGGCGACACATCAGGCAAGATACCTTGCCATAATTTACTGTTTATAAATTAGCCTACATTTATTTATTACATATCACTGTGTATTTATTTTTAGTTCTTTTAACTTTACCATTATTACAGTTCCTGATCTAGTGTCTGCTCACTGATATTAGCTGTATTTTGTTATTATCCTTTGATTGCTTATAGACCTAGAGTTAAGGGACTACCACTAGTTTAGTACATTACATAAACTTTGACACTGATGTGCCACGAGATGTGTGAGTTGTGATTAGCATATAGCATCCGAACTTGCATATTGGCTGATCACTAATACGTATAGGACGTGCGTTAGGACTAACTGTCAATAGTTGTATGTTAGAAAACTTGACGGCTAGTAGTGTTACATGGTCGTGGATGCGACATGATAGGTGCATTGGGTGGAGAAAATAATACCTGACGTATGGACTTCTTTGTACTTCCCTGATTACCTGTGCGCTCCTCCGGAGATGCAGGCTCCAGGTGCCCTCTAACATTTTCCAGAGCGTTATGGACGTAGCACCTTGCACATGATGCCCTCTGACGATCTTCGGACGTTACGGACGTGGGCCCCTGGTGCCCTATATGGGGACTATGCCGATCCCATTTACAGCCAGGGCTCATGCGTCGAAAGGATTGTTTCTCAACTGCATGATCACTTTAGTACGGTTAGGTTACCTTATTTATGTCTTGTCACTTTCTTTGATTGTGACATATTTTATATTCAGTATTTATATGGCATGTTTATTGTATCTTGTTACGTCCTTCTGAGGACCTGGTTATCTCTCCAAGTGTGTCTTATGATTTCTGCAGGTGCTCTAGCTAAGGCCATGACTTGCGCTCTATTCTTCGAGATGTTGCTTTTTGGATCGTCACCTCCTTCGCTCACCAAATCATTTTTCTTTGTATAATTCTTTCTTATTTAAATTAGTTGGTAGTAGATTTGTCTCCGCCCAACGATTGTATACATGACAAAATTCAAAGTTGCTTTTATATCATTATTTATCTTTGTGGATGAGATTTAGTGTATTGGTTACTATATTTTACTGCTTATGTATACATACGATGGTCCATATACTTCGTATGTATACAGCTGGCATGATTACGTTCTAGTGTTTCTATTTTTGGGACTGGGGCGTTACATATTTTTGTTGTGGCCCATGCAGGTTTAGTTTGCCGTTTCGGTTACATGATTGTACCGAACGGGCCTGCAATATAGGATTAGAGTCTAGAATCTCATCCACCTACTTGACATCCTTTCTTGACTTCAAATTCCAAACTCTCGTTCGATCTCCTTAATTTGTATCTTGTTTGACTCCTTCTACCGTAAATTCTTAGTTTCGTGCTTAGTAAGATGACTACACTAGTATATGCCCAAAGGTTAAACACATGGCTAGAAGGTGACATTGACAATTAATATACATTGAGATTTATTTAAGTTATAAATGCAGTTATTTTCCTAGAAATATGATCTTAAGGATTAGTTAATTCCAAGTTGGGTAGTAGCATATTACCGCTTTCAAGGGATAGTTAGAATTTTATTTTGATATTACAAGGTGGTATACACAAGAGGATAGCTAAATTGAGAAAAAAAATTGACTTGATTTTGCGTTTTGATTTTTGAAGGTCTTTGAACAATTATGATTTATTGAGTTATATCTATACATCTTTTGGAGGGATATAAAATTGAAAAGGATCATAAATTTTAAATGTGGAAGTATGATTTATAATTGACCAAAATTTGAGGATGATTGATAAATTTTGGTAAAATATTTTTTTGGAATTAAATTACGTCATATGAGCTATGATTTATAAAGTTATTTAGATTTCGAGTTTAAAGCCTTAATTATGGGAAAAAAGGGAGTTGACGACTGATATGATTATTTGAATATTGAGTTTAATTACAAGTTTAGGAAAATGTTATTAATGATAAGATAAAAAGTTATTTTAGATTGATTAAAAGAATTTATATTTTTACTTATGACTATGTTGGACGATTTAGAATGAATAGAAATTATGGTAGATTTTTGAGAATTTTTTTGAAGACTCGAGTTCAAGAAGTTAGACTTATAATGGTAGGCAACCAGGATAGCCCTAATAAGATAGGAGTATACCACACTAGTTTCCTTGTCACTCATGACTATGATAGTAGTATATACTCAAGTGTAGTTAGTCACCTATGAAAGTCATATGACTATATCCTGTCTTACTCAACCTTCCCTCAATTCTAGATCTTTATCATGACCATTGAATTATTTGAAACTTAGAAATGATTAGAATCATTCCCTTGACCATACCCTTATCTATGAGACTATTTTCGCTCTAGAAACTGTGCTTCTAACTTATCTTAACTTGATCTACGAGATTTTCTAAATTATCTTTATTTCGTGCTTTAACCTTTTATTTTTGTGCATTAATTAGTACCTTATGAAAACCCACTTTCTATTTTGATCATTTGGCGTTCCCTATCGTGACTTTGATATTTGGAGCACAACACTAGACTTTTTCTTCCAACAAATTTCACATGTAAGACCTAGACGAGCTCACCTTCATGTATGTATATCATGTCCCACTAAAACACGTCCCCTTGTACTCTATTTTATGATACGACTTTCGGGTCATAAAGACTAAACTATAACCCTTACCATGGTACCGATAGCTTTTGACTATATATATGGACTCAACCTCGACTCAATTTTTCGACCAATATATGATTGCGATCTACTAAATCCCTTAAATGCTTAACCTTGCGTTTTATCTTGACTACTTAACCCTTGTCATTTTATTTTCATGTCTTATCTTGATTCACTTAGACACATAACATCTTTCGCTCTTCAATATTGCAACCCTTACCCTTTTCCCTTCCAATTAAATTGCTTTACTTATATTTCACTATGATTCCTCCATAGTTTATGCAACCTTGTTCCTTGTATGATTCCCTTATACGAAATAAAATTTGATCATGACATTCTTGGGTTAGTAGAGGTTAGATTAGAGAAACCCACAGCATGGATAAATAATATAGTTGGTTAAGATAATTATGATATTACGAGGTATAGATTGGACATAAGTGAAAATGTGTGATAATTCCAAATAGATGAAGTAAGGAATATTATATTGTGTTTTGATAAAACACTCAAGGGTAAGTAGACTTCTCGAATTTCAAAATTGGTTTTGAGGTAACTAAATATCGAGTGAAGAATTTTCTAAAGTGTTGGTGGTTTAAGAACCAAATTTATATATTAAATTTATGGATGCAAATTTTTGATAAAGACGATGTTGACGTTGCCTTCGATAACATATAGTGTTATGATGATATTAGTTTTCAAGGATAACTAATTGTTGAAAAAAAGAAACCTTTACATTTTGATGCATGGAGAATTAAGTTCTAAGATGATTATGAATATGAAGCAAGATGAGTTCATTTCTACCATCAAAAAGAGGAGATTGTTGAATTCAAATTTTCGAGAGAGACTAATGAATATTTTAGGAAATTTTCAATTATGATGATAGAAGATTTAGTTATGAAGGTATACTGTTAGTTTTCGAGATTTATCGAACATTGAAGACAGACTTTTATTTTTGTACTATGGATGCATTGTACGTTGACCAATAAATACAAATTTGTAGTAAGAAGATTTTAACTTTTACTTGGGCCAATTGGTTGAAGGTTTTGGAATTTTAATTTTAGAGGAAATTGTAACTTGGGAAGAAGATATATATAAGTGAGCTAGTATAATGGAGATTATGGAATTCAAAATTTGAGACTATTTGAAATTCTATGACAAGATAGAGGAAGCTAGAGTACAATTATAATCATAATTATTTTTGTTAAATTTTTAAGGGAACGTGATACGAAAGTAATTTTTGGAAAGAACAATTTACGATTAGAGAGATTACATGAATATTGATGATATCAAAGGATTAAGGAATTTATTACCTACTCATGAGGTTGCCTTTTTTTAAGGTTAATGTTAGGGTTGATCAAGCTTAGTCATTGATTGGTTGTCATATGCATGATCATAATCTAAACTAAAACCATCAATTTTTTCTGTTCTAGTCGATCAAATGACATATTGCCATTGAAATGTCGCTCGCCTCCTCATCGAATATTTTGTTTGCATTCTAGTCCCAAGAAGATCACGTGTATCTATTCGAATAAACTCTTTTCATCCCCTTCACCCAACCTACCCTAATTACTTCTAAATTTCGAGCACAAAATTCTTTTAAGTTGGGTATGATGTAAACCCCCTAAATTTCTACTACAAATTTTTAAATATTTTTGAATTTATTTTGTACTTCGTATCTGCACGTCGCATACGAGGTCGCATTGTTGTATTTGCGTAGCGTACGAGATTTGCGTTTCGTAATTGCTCGACGAGTGCGAATATGTGTCGAGGTACATATTTTAAAAAATATATTTTTATTATAAATTTTATTTTATATAGGAAAGTACATGTTCAAATAAATATGATAAATATTTTTATTTTTAAAAGGAGTTATTTTGTTCGTCGTTTAAAAATAAGTAGTGATTTGGAAATTGTGGTTAATATGAAATATATTCCAAATATTTTGCGAAATTTGAAATTTGTTTATGTTTTGTTATTTATAAAAGCTATTTTATGATTTAATATTTAAGTATTTATCGTGATTTTTGAAATTAAATATTACTATATTTATTTAATCATGAAAACGATATTTGGGTTTTTTTTATTATTTTAATATTTGATTAAATATGATAATTTAAATTAGAAAAGATTTTACTTGAATTTGAATTAAATGAGTGAAGGTTTATCTATGCTTGATTTGGATTTGAACGATTTAAAATCGAATTTAATTTAATATGATATTGTCGATGGGGGAATTTAAATCCTCCTAATTCTTATCCAACTGGGAATTCCCACCTCCTATATAAGGAGAGGTACTCATCCATAAATTTCTATCATCCACAGATGTGCATTGCGTCTGTGTCTACCGTCTTATTCCATACTTTATATATGTACAATAATTCCCGTGTCGGACAAACCCCCGACACAATCAAATCCCTAACCTAATCCTATTCTAAACCCCCGTACAGCCTACATCATCCCCGGCCACAACAACCCCGTTGCCACCATCCCCTCCGCTTTTCCAACAACTCCCCCACACATCAGCACCTCCGTCATCGCTGCATACCCGATGCCACCTCCCCGTTCCTTCGACTTCACCGATAAACTTCTACCCCGACCACCACCAGCATCACCAGTTTCTCACTGTTGCCAGACCCTTGCCCCCGTTCCGACCAAACCCAACGCCGTCACCAGCAATGCAATCACAGATTTCCTACCGCCACCACCAAGACCACCGTCGCTGTTTTTCTACCACCTACCATCGATTGATACCACGACCGCTGCCACAACCGTTATCATCATCATCCATCACCACCACCCACCGCCATGGGCAGCGCGGCGACCACCGTAGTCCACCATCGCTGACGACACGACAAAACCAAAACCGCATCTGTGTCCAACAGAAGGACACGTCGACACACACAAATATACCACACCAGAAGAAGAAACAACAAGGGAAAACCCTACATCCTCACCTAATGTTCGACCTCGTTCCGGTGACCGCCGCATCGGCTAGCCCCTCCGAGTGTCGTCCCCTCCTTCCTCAGGCCGACGTCAAATCTCTCCATCAGAGCACCAGATCCGCTCTGAGTAACCCCCGCGAGCACCGCCCGCGCAAGCGCCGCCCGTACGAGTACCGCCTCCCGCAGCCGTACGAGCCGTCTTCCGCTGCGCCCCTCTCCGACAGCCGCGCTCCCTCCCGATTCCGCCGGTACAGCCGCCTCCGCGCCAGGCGCGCCGCCCAAAACTCGGCTCCGCCGCGACGAGCCGTGATCGGCGACCACCCTCCGCTGCCGGTACGAACTCCGGTGAGAACCCCCTCTCCTTTCCCGCTCTTCTCCTCTCTCCCTCTAAATCTCGTTCCCAAATTAAAGAGCAGCTACTGCTGCTCTAATATTTAGATATTTTATTTCTGTTTTATTATTATTATTATTATTATTTATTAGCTATACTGGCAGTATATGTATACATGTAAATACTAATTAGTGTATTACTAATATTATTATCATTTATCTAAATTACTAGAATTGTGTCATTTATTTTATTATTTATATATTATTATTAATATTAGTTTGTTGTTTTGTTAAATATTATTATCTACGTTATTATTATTACTATTATTTTAATTTAACAAATATTTTCTAGCAAATTTCAAGTTAGTTTTTAAACACTGAAATATTCTTTTCGATTTATATGTACATATATTTGACCAGTTATAGTATTTGGCCTAAATGATTTAGAAATTTTTTTAAATATTTATTTAAAAAAATAGATATTTTAAACTATAAAATATAGTTTCCACCTTAATCATATTTTACAACTTAGAGTATTTGACTAATAAGATATAATTTTCAAAATTATTATATATCAATATTTTCAAGTATTTTCGTAAATAAATTTTTACAAGTAAACATGTTTTTAAAGTAATATAAATCTTTTCTAAGAATTTATATATTTATCTACTCCACAAATTCTTCCAATTATCCTCATTACTCATGACTAATAATGCTTGCCTATTTTCTTGCGACCTCGGACCCCTACACATCGACCATGGCTATTGGACACATCGGAACTTGCCAGATCATTACACCACTCCAGACGACACATCAGGTAAAATACCTTGCCATAATTTACTGTTTATAAATTAGTCTACATTTTATTTATTGTATATCACTGTGTATTTATTTTCAGTTCTTTTAACTGTACCATTATTACAGTTTCTGATCTAGTGCCTGCTCAGTGATATTAGCTGTATTTTGTTATTATCCTTTGATTGCATATGGACCTAGAGTTAAGGGACTACCACTAGTTTAGTGCATTACATAAACTTTGACACTGATGTGCCACGAGATGTGTGAGTTGTGAGTAGCATATAGCATCCAGACCTGTGTATTGGCTGATCACTGATGCGTAAAAGACGTACGTTAGGCCTAACTGTCAATAGTTGTATGTTAGAAGACTTGACGGTCAGTAGTGTTACATGGTCGTGGATGCGACAGGATAGGTGCATTGGGTGGGGAGAATAATACCAGATGTATGGGCTTCTTTGTACTTCCCTGATTACCTGTGTGCTCCTCCGGAGACGCAGGCTCCAGGTGCCCTCTGACGTTTTCTAGAGCGTTATGGATGTAGCCCCTTGCACATGATGCCCTCTGACGATCTTCGGACGTTATGGACGTGGGCCCCTGGTGCCCTATATGGGGACTATGCCGATCCCATTTATAGCTAGGGCTCATGCGTCGAAAGGATTGTTTCTCAACTGCATGATCACTTTAGTACGGTTAGGTTACCTTATTTATGTCTTATCACTTTCTTTGATTATGGCATATTTTATATTCAGTATTTATATAGCATGTTTATTGTATCTTGTTACGTCCCTCTGAGGACCTGGTTATCTCTCCAGGTGTCTTATGATTTCTGCAGGTGCTCTAGCTAAGGCTATGACTTACGCTCTATTCTTCGAGATGTTGCTTTTTGGATCGTCACCTCCTTCGCTCACCAAATCATTTTTCTTTATATAATTCTTTCTTATTTAAATTAGTTATAGTGGATTTGTCTCCGCCCAACGATTGTATACATGACAAAATTCAAAGTTACTTTTATATCATTATTTATCTTCGTGGATGAGATTAAGGCCTTGGTTACTACATTTTACAGCTTATGTATACATACAATGGTCCATATACTTCGTATGTATACAACTGGCATGATTACGTTCTAGTCCATCTATTTTTGGGACTGGGGCGTTACAAATGCTGTCTCAGACAACCCCGTATGGCAACTGTTCTTTGATGGTGCTTCAAGGACATGACCCAAGGGTGAGATTGTAGCGGGAGTGGGGGTTGTCCTCATTACCCCCGACGGACTGATCATCCATCACACCTACTTCCTCCGTGAGTCATGTAACAACAACATTGCTTAGTACAATGCCCTCATCATCGGGCTACAACTCGCTAAACAGTTGGGGGTTGACTACATCGAAGCCTATGGGGACTCGAAGCTGAGCATTAGCCAAGTTCGAGGGCAATATGAGGTCCGTCATGAGGACCTAATCCCCTACCATCAGGCGGCCATCGACATCATCTCCTTGTTCATAGGTTTCTTTATAGAACATGTGCCACGTTTACAAAATTTGGAGGCCGACGCCCTTGCCGGTCTCGCCGATAAACTATTACAGTGATGGGGCGAGAACTTGTCTGTCCGAAGAACATTCTGCACACATGCCAAAGTTACTCAGTCCAACTGTTACGACCTGCACCCATTTTTTTTTTCTTAAACGGATACGAGACGTGTCCAAGCCAGCCTACGCCGCAGTATCGGCGGTAGAATGCTGTCACGGCCATGAAGATCAAATCACAAACAATGCTCATTCACATAATTAATTTAATTTATAAAGATCACAAGTTTTACATTTGTAGAAGAATATAAACTTGTACAATTCAATGAATGACTACAACTCAACTATCTAGCTAGTCTCTAAGCTCATGTCCGCAAGTATCCCCGTATCTCCCATGCTAAGTGAATCCACGGCTAACCTGAAAAATGTTGGTTTCCAGTCAGGAATGGAACGAGCACAATTCACTGAATGCAATTTCGAATAAAGAAGATGACTATAAACAAAGGTTAGACATCAATTATGAGTTTTGAAAATAAACAGGAAATACAGAAAACCAATAGTTAATAAATAGACACAAAATACTCTCCCCGACTGTTAGAAGTACCTTTTTGATATGTGATCGGTCTGGGGTACTACACCGCACGGTCTACAATGTCTACTCACTGTCTACAATGTCTACTTGCAGAAAAATAAGCACTGTCTACGATGTCTACTTGCAGAAAAATAAGCACTGTCTACGATGTCTACTTGCAGAAAAATAAGCACTGTCTACGATGTCTACTTGCAGAAAAGTAAGCACTGTCTACGATGTCTAAGCACTGTCTACAATGTCTACTGCATGAAATAAACACGAGCTACACTACTGCAGAAAATAAACACGGGCTACACTACTTGCAGAAGGTAGACACGGGCTACACTTCTTGCAGAAAATAAACACGGGCTACACTACTTGCAGAAGGTAGACACGGGCTACACTTCTTGCAGAAAATAAACACGGGCTACAATGTCTAACACGGGCTATGGTCAGATCACATATCTTTGGTACTTCTAATTCCTGACTCCACAATTTATAATAGAAAATAATCACATAATCAATGACCAACCAATGAAATATAGTGAAAATCAATATCGAAATGCAGACAATAAACTGTACTCGCCTATGGTCCTGTGCTGGTGAAACCGATGATCCAAATAACTCAATATGCCACAATAGTCAAAACCGTACAACAGTCCCCGGATGCTGAAATAGACAATACCAATTATCTCAGAATAGTCAAATTAGCTAGGATTGCCTGTCCTTAAGTCCAATTCTGGACACAGGGGCAAAACGGTAATTTCGGGCAAAAACGATGTCCGCCGTTGGACCCGCTTTGCACCGAAAAGCGTGCCAGAGTCAAAGGTCTCTAAAGTCGTCAAACTATATGTCTACGGATCCAGTTTTTCGATACGAACCCAACCGTATGTCCAGAGTTGGATTCCGGCGGGCCGTGCACAAAATCGCCCGTTGAGTGGAACCGTGGGGCCCGCAAAACGACGTCATTTTCGACTGTCTCAGAATCGGACCAAACTTGGCATGCAGGACCAGAAAAATGATACGGTCCTGTTGGCACAAGTTTCGTCTCGATCTGACGAGCGTGCACAAAGTTATGACTGAATTTGCATTGGACGGATACGGGGCGATTTCGACGGATACGCGTCGAATTCGTCGCGCACACGCGACCAATTTGAATTCCGTCAAAGCCCACACGACCACGAAGCTGTTACGCAGCTTTCGATCCTTTCGGTTCACGACCACGTCGTCTGGAATGGCGGGACGGACGTCGTGTGGGATAATTTCTAAGTTTTTAAAACAGGTTTTTCCTCAATTTGGAAAACCGATTTCTCGATGCTCGATCGACGAAATCAGATTCTGTAAAAAGGGTTGTGAAGCCCTACAGGTTGTCTAAAAGTCCCTTCAAATAGTTTTTCTACTACTGGACTGGATTGATCGGGAACGATCCTCGAACATGGGTTCATGGACTGTTTTAATACTCTGTTTTCGAACAGATTTTTCGTCATGTTTGGAGCGATCTATCGAGCAACCTAGGTCTTTATCCTACAAGCTATTGGAAGAAAATCGAAGCCGTATAGGTTGTGAGTATACCTGTACAAGGGGTTCGAGAAACGGATGACTGTGCACGACGATACGTCGTCGCGAAGTCGTCCGTTGCACAGCTGCTACTGCTGTCCTCCGCATCGCGCGCGTTGTTGCTGTCGCCTCTGTTTCCCTCGCGCGCGCGTGCTGGGTCACGGCGGCGCGCGCGGTGGCCGTGGCTACGCTCGCGGTGAACTCCGGCCAGGTCGTCGGGGTGTCGGCGGCGCGTGTTAGGGTTTGATGTTGCGCGACACCTCCTCTGTGCGCATATATACGAGAGTCTCGGATTTGGCTCTTTCCGAGCTCGGGTTGGGTTGGAAGCCCTGTATGGGCTGGGAGACTTGAACATGTGGCCTGTTGGCCTATTGGCCGGGCTTGGGGTGGCTCCAGCCCGGGTTGGGAGCTCAGGCCCACCGGGTGTGGGGAGAAAAGGCTCGGGCTTGAGCCCGAGCACGTCTGTGTTTTTTTTTTTCTTTTTTTTTCTTTTCTCTTTTATATACTAAAGTATATATATATTTATATATACAAAATACCAATACACGTATATATATATATTGCCCTATATATTTATATACCTATATTTCTATATATACATATATACACACTTATATACATACAATATATATTTTATACATATATACATATACATTTATATATATATATATATCTATATATATAATCATTTATAGTTACTTATACCTATTTATAGTATTTAAAGAAAACAATATTATATATATATATATACATATAAATATATATATATATACATATCTCCATATATCATATATATATATATATATATATATATATATATATATATATATATATATATATATATACGTATATATTCACCAATTAATATTTATACACACACATATATAAATATCCACACAAATTATATATCCCTATATTTTCCTATATATATATATATATATACACTAAGCGTATATGTCCCCACATCTGCATATATACATAATCCAATATGTATATATATATACGAATATATATAAACCTATAAACATTTCTATCTGTAACTTCTCAATGAACTTAATAAAATCATAATTTCTAAAGTAGGTCCTTTACGTAACATTGTGTACACGAAACAATATTTATTTACAGAAATCTAAAAAATTTACCATTCGAATAAAATAATTAAAAAATAAACTATTTCTAAATTTTTTTGGGAAGGGGAGCTACAAATCTACCCACCTTAAAATAATTTCGTCCTCGAAATTCTAATTCATAACTATTCCTTAAAATTTAAGTCTATCATCTCCCTAATCTCCTGAATTTAATTCCTCAAAATATTTTATAATCGTCTTTAGCCATTTTGTAACGATGAATCTCCGAGGACTTCTACCCACATTTGGCCACACTACTCCCTCATAGCTATGTCACTAAAAACTTTATAAACTTCCAACTAATTGCTAAAAACAAATTTCTACCCATAGATATCTACTGTTTATGCCCTCTATAATCCTTCTCTATCTATCAACCAACCCAAAACCTGACAAGCAACAATTTACACAAGTAGCTAAGAAATATTGGTAAATTCTAATAGGCATGACCATACGTTGCTCTAAAATAGGAAGGACAGGGAGAACAGTATGAATAACCGAAGGCAATTATGAGTTTCAAGAATGGTAGAAGGTATCCAATGATGCAGATAAGATGGAAGTCTACGAACCATTGGCTTATTTGCTAGAGTGGCTACTCTAGCCCAGTCACTTGCTAGATCAAAGAACCATTCGTTCTTAGAGGAGCTTTGCCACCCGTGCAATACAGGAGTTCCGTTCTCAAAATTCTAAATTAAATTCCATAATAGAACGAAAATAGGAGAAATCAAGATTGTGATCTTTTCCGTGGTTATTTAACCACACGAGCAAGGAATAAAGTGCAATACAAGTTCGTATCGCAACTTTCAGGTAGATGGAATAAGGGTTACGAATGACATCGCATTCTAAGAGGTGGAGACTACATAGTAGGTATAGGGACCTATTTCAAATAATTCGGTTTACAGTCCAAAATGGTGGTACGCATGGATGGTTTTACTGAGCCTTAATGGGCTTCCTGTTTGGACATCCCTAGTTGGTTGGGTAAACCTTGGATTGCAATCTATATGGACTGGACAAGATTTCAATGATAAAACTATTCCTACTAGATTAGGGTATCTTAGAATAGGTTTCTACCCAGGGGATTGAGCTAGTTGCTAGTCAGGTTGGTTAGCTAGGTCCCTAAAGCTCAAGGTGTGCCTTTAGTAACTTGTCTGTTTAAGTAGCACATGAGGCCTCAATTGGGTGGATACTAGTGGCATGCGCATAGTGGGCTTCAGAGTAGATCACAACCATATATTGGGTCAAAGGAATGGGGTCATGGTTAAGGCTCTACTGGAGGTTGGGAAGTATACCGGTACTATGGTGAAGGTTATAACTAGTCCTTCTAACCTGAAAGTCGTACCCCAAAAATAGAGTACAAGGGGACGGGTTTGAGTGGGACATGATATACCTAGGTGAAAGTAAACTCGTCTAGATCTTACATGTAAAATTTGTTGGAAGGTAACAGCTGGTCTCGTGCTCCGAATATTAATGACACGGTCGGGGACACAAAATGATCTAAATGAAAAGTGGGAGTCCATGGCTCTAATTGTCATCCTAATGGAAGTTGTTCTAATCACTCGGTAATCCTGGTATATCCTAAAATTTTAGAAGGCTTACAGTCTACCCACCTTAGAAGTTAGGACATGGTTTTAGGAATAATGAGGTTAGAAGAGTTCCAAGGTCCGGGTATTGTACCTCGATTCTCGGTAATAAGGAACAAGGTACGACGTGATGGAATAGGGTAGATATAAGTCAAATCAAGGATCGTTCCGCAATAAATGGAAAACGAGTGTGTATAATGACACACGGTTGATAAAATAGGGTGATATGCTCGACCAAAGTACACAAGTGTTGTTGACGGGGTAACCAACTCCAAGGCACGACATAGGAAAAGATTTCTAAAAATTGAGTCGAGAATTTCTACTTGTGTCAACCTGCCAGACTATCGTCACAAGAGTTATAGTGATCATGTATTGCTGTTGACAACTGGTAGATCATAATATGACATGGTGTTTATGCTATGGTATTGGCTAAGCTAGTGACTGTGGTGTTCCAACACTAATTAGGTCTTAATAATAAAATTTACATAACTAGAGTAATATTTGTTGGAACACAATCTCGGGATGAGTGTCTACCATAGTCACGGTAAATTATTATCCTTAGCCTTGTCTATTCATCTCATATCTAAACTGTGGGCTTTGGTCGAGGGATGGTTGAGTCAAGGCATAAGGGGTGAAAGTAAAGGCAAGCTTCCAGCAAATAATTAGAGACTCACAATAATTGGTTTCTTGAGAATAGATAGTCTCCTAGGTTGGCGTTCTGACTAAGGGTAAAATCCTAATCATTCTCAACTTCAGATGGCTCAAAAGTCTCAATAGTAGTTTGGGGTCGATGGGAGAACGAGTAACTCAATCACATGACTGGCCGTTGGTAGCTACACTTGTGCCTACCATTATCATAGCCATGGGAATACTCTGTATCTCTCTACCATCACGAGCTTTCGTCTTTCCAAATCGGTGAAAGACAAAAACAATAAAGAATTCAAGGGAGATGTTACTGAATACAATTTCGTGATTCAAAGGCGAACATATAATTCGAGAGGAATTGTCAATGCAGTCGTGGATGAGACCCTAGAGAAATCTATATCTCAATCCACGTAGGATAATTAAATAAAGTGCGAACCAAATGCATCATGGTTGATCAGACCATAATACACTGATTCTGACTTAGACAATAAGTTAGCAGGCGTCCCCACTAAACATATGCCTCAAATCAAGCTCGAGAACAGAGTGAGCTTGCAAAACTAAGTTGTACCCGCAGCGTTTGTTAAGATAGTCGATTACAATTATGTGAGATTTTTGAAGGAAGAAACAAGTAGTTCGATTTTTGTGAGGGTCAAACCTTACCCGGTGTTCTGCTTATACGGTTTCCCTACTATCTTCTTATCCATAAAGCCTTGGTCGACTAATGGGTTATGGACCTCAAATTTTTATATTCTAGGTAAACCTATTAGTGTCAATCAATTTCCTCGTCAATAAGTCACAAGGACCATGGAATGCTAGATCGGGGACGTGTTACCCAACTATAAACTTCCACTAACATTGGCTTCGGGTCTTACGGAACATACATGGCATTGTCCTATGCTTCATAGAATCCTAAACCTGTAATCACGTCTGAAGTCATTCCACCAAGAGTTATGCCTTGCCCATATACTCTGGCTGTGGTAAACCCTTGGTTTCGTGATTCATATGTGATACAAAATCGAATACTTCTTAGCTCTAACCAATATAGACTCAAGGGTAATTATGAAAAAGATGACCACTAGCCATAGTTTTTAGTAACATTCTATAACCTTTATTTCTTAAACAAATTCCAACTCTTGGGGTTGTGTCTCGCCAGTGCGCTGCTGGCTGCAGTGAATTCATAGCCTCCGTAATTCAATTAAATGGCTGCAGTGCGCTGCTGTCCTGCCATTATGAGTTAGCTAATATTTAACTACATCTAGAAAAATCCATGAGCTTCTAGATATTCAAACAAGTTGCCTATGGAATAAAGCGTAAGCATCTGTCCTATCAGTCACAACCCTTAAGATAAAAGATTGTACAGGGGAAATAACTGAGAATAAAGAAATACAAACATTCTATCCTTTCCATGTGTACTCAAGCCCTTGAGGAAAAACTTGAATCGAAACTAATTCGAGGTTCACATATGGGTAACATAATCAGAAATTATATATATATAGAATATAATTCTTAGCCAAAATAGGAACTAAATAGGCAATTTGGTCTAGAAGGTGAGGATGTTATCTAAGAGGCAAGGAGAAGAAATTGAATAATTTATCAGGGTTAGATCATTAATTCTATGAAGCCCTGCCTTACCAAGGGAATAATCTATCCAAATTAGATTACATCGACTTATCAAGAGAAAAAGTGTGTCTATAGGGATCTAGCAAGCTATCCGAATTTAATAATTTTAAATTGCATGGCCTATCTAACAATCCTTAACTACCCGACGGTCAATTTGAACAAGGGACTCCTAGTCCTAGTCAATCTCTTAAATTAAATTAATCCTTAATTCGTGAATGAGCATTTTCTTGTCGCAGGCTCGCAATAGTACGGCTAACTTAAGTACTATCACGAGTTCGCATGATTTGCGAAGACAGACCTGCATGGGCCACCACAAAAACTTGTCACGACCCGCACCCGTTTTTTTTTTTCTTAAACGGATACGAGACGTGTCCAAGCCAGCCTACGCCGCAGTATCGGCGGTAGAACGCTGTCACGGCCATGAAGATCAAATCACAAACAATGCTCATTCACATAATTAATTTAATTTATAAAGATCACAAGTTTTACATTTGTAGAAGAATATAAACTTGTACAATTCAATGAATGACTACAACTCAACTATCTAGCTAGTCTCTAAGCTCATGTCCGCAAGTATCCCCGTATCTCCCATGCTAAGTGAATCCACGGCTAACCTGAAAAATGTTGGTTTCCAGTCAGGAATGGAACGAGCACAATTCACTGAATGCAATTTCGAATAAAGAAGATGACTATAAACAAAGGTTAGACATCAATTATGAGTTTTGAAAATAAACAGGAAATACAGAAAACCAATAGTTAATAAATAGACACAAAATACTCTCCCCGACTGTTAGAAGTACCTTTTTGATATGTGATCGGTCTGGGGTACTACACCGCACGGTCTACAATGTCTACTCACTGTCTACAATGTCTACTTGCAGAAAAATAAGCACTGTCTACGATGTCTACTTGCAGAAAAATAAGCACTGTCTACGATGTCAAAATAAGCACTGTCTACGATGTCTACTTGCAGAAAAATAAGCACTGTCTACGATGTCTACTTGCAGAAAAGTAAGCACTGTCTACGATGTCTAAGCACTGTCTACAATGTCTACTGCATGAAATAAACACGAGCTACACTACTGCAGAAAATAAACACGGGCTACACTACTTGCAGAAGGTAGACACGGGCTACACTTCTTGCAGAAAATAAACACGGGCTACACTACTTGCAGAAGGTAGACACGGGCTACACTTCTTGCAGAAAATAAACACGGGCTACAATGTCTAACACGGGCTATGGTCAGATCACATATCTTTGGTACTTCTAATTCCTGACTCCACAATTTATAATAGAAAATAATCACATAATCAATGACCAACCAATGAAATATAGTGAAAATCAATATCGAAATGCAGACAATAAACTGTACTCGCCTGTGGTCCTGTGCTGGTGAAACCGATGATCCAAATAACTCAATATGCCACAATAGTCAAAACCGTACAACAGTCCCCGGATGCTGAAATAGACAATACCAATTATCTCAGAATAGTCAAATTAGCTAGGATTGCCTGTCCTTAAGTCCAATTCTGGACACAGGGGCAAAACGATAATTTCGGGCAAAAACGATGTCCGCCGTTGGACCCGCTTTGCACCGAAAAGCGTGCCAGAGTCAAAGGTCTCTAAAGTCGTCAAACTATATGTCTACGGATCCAGTTTTTCGATACGAATCCAACCGTATGTCCAGAGTTGGATTCCGGCAGGCCGTGCACAAAATCGCCCGTTGAGTGGAACCGTGGGGCCCGCAAAACGACGTCGTTTTCGACTGTCTCAGAATCGGACCAAACTTGGCATGCAGGACCAGAAAAACGATACGGTCCTGTTGGCATAAGTTTCGTCTCGATCTGACGAGCGTGCACAAAGTTATGACTGAATTTGCATTGGACGGATACGGGGCGATTTCGACGGATACGCGTCGAATTCGTCGCGCACACGCGACCAATTTGAATTCCGTCAAAGCCCACACGACCACGAAGCTGTTACGCAGCTTTCGATCCTTTCGGTTCACGACCACGTCGTCTGGAATGGCGGGACGGACGTCGTGTGGGACAATTTCTAAGTTTTTAAAACAGGTTTTTCCTCAATTTGGAAAACCGATTTCTCGATGCTCGATCGACGAAATCAGATTCTGTAAAAAGGGTTGTGAAGCCCTACAGGTTGTCTAAAAGTCCCTTCAAATAGTTTTTCTACTACTGGACTGGATTGATCGGGAACGATCCTCGAACATGGGTTCATGGACTGTTTTAATACTCTGTTTTTGAACAGATTTTTCGTCATGTTTGGAGCGATCTATCGAGCAACCTAGGTCTTTATCCTACAAGCTATTGGAAGAAAATCGAAGCCGTATAGGTTGTGAGTATACCTGTACAAGGGGTTCGAGAAACGGATGACTGTGCACGACGATACGTCGTCGCGAAGTCGTCCGTTGCACAGCTGCTACTGCTGTCCTCCGCATCGCGTGCGTTGTTGCTGTCGCCTCTGTTTCCCTCGCGCGCGCGTGCTGGGTCACGGCGGCGCGCGCGGTGGCCGTGGCTACGCTCGCGGTGAACTCCGGCCAGGTCGTCGGGGTGTCGGCGGTGCGTGTTAGGGTTTGATGTTGCGCGACACCTCCTCTGTGCGCATATATACGAGAGTCTCGGATTTGGCTCTTTTCGAGCTCGGGTTGGGTTGGAAGCCCTGTATGGGCTGGGAGACTTGAACATGTGGCCTGTTGGCCTATTGGCCGGGCTTGGGGTGGCTCCAGCCCGGGTTGGGAGCTCAGGCCCACCGGGTGTGTGGAGAAAAGGCTCGGGCTTGAGCCCGAGCACTTCTGTGTTTTTTTTTTTCTTTTTTTTTTCTTTTTCTCTTTTATATACTAAAGTATATATATATTTATATATACAAAATACCAATACACGTATATATATATATTACCCTATATATTTATATACCTATATTTCTATATATACATATATACACACTTATATACATACAATATATATTTTATACATATATACATATACATTTATATATATATATATCTATATATATAATCATTTATAGTTACTTATACCTATTTATAGTATTTAAAGAAAACAATATTATATATATATATACATATAAATATATATATACATATCTCCATATATCATATATATATATATATATATATATATATATATATATACGTATATATTCACCAATTAATATTTATACACACACATATATAAATATCCACACAAATTATATATCCCTATATTTTCCTATATATATATATATATATATATATATATATATACACTAAGCGTATATGTCCCCACATCTGCATATATACATAATCCAATATGTATATATATACGAATATATATAAACCTATAAACATTTATATCTGTAACTTCTCAATGAACTTAATAAAATCATAATTTCTAAAGTAGGTCCTTTACGTAACATTGTGTACACGAAACAATATTTATTTACAGAAATCTAAAAAATTTACCATTCGAATAAAATAATTAAAAAATAAACTATTTCTAAATTTTTTTGGGAAGGGGAGCTACACCAACCGGAGGCTGATGTAGACGCACGGGACTGGCATTTCCTGTTCATCGACTACGCGATCTACGGAATTCTACCCGAAGACCCGAAGGAGACGGCTTTCGTCAGAAGACGTTCCCTCCGATTCTTCTATAACACAGCTACCAAAATTATGTACCGTCGTTCTTATGATGGACTCCTCCTTCGGTGCCTATCCCAGACAGAGGCGCAGGAAGCACTCCGAGAGGCACACGATGGGACCTGTGGAGCTCATCAACCCGGGCCCAAGTTGCAAGACCGACTGTGCCGCATGGGCTATTACTGGCCCACTATAATGGCCGACACCGTAGAATATGCGAAGAAGTACTGGGCATGTCTGCTGCATGCAGACTTCACTCATCGACCTTCAGAGCATCTAAACCCTACTGTGGCCTACTGGCCATTTAAAGCATGGGGAATGGATATCGTTGGGCCAATCAGCCCGCCTTCCTCCAAAGGACATCGGTTTATCTTTGCCATCACGGATTACTTCTCTAAATGGACGAAAGCAGTGTCATTGGCAGAAGTAAAAGCCTCAAACATGATCAGCTTCATCAAGCACCACGTCATCAACCGGTTCGGGGTCCCAAGAAAAATTATTCATGACAATGGCCCCCAGTTCGTGAGCCGTGCCTTCCAACGGTTCTGTGACAAGAACCGAATACACAGCGTGGCATCAACGGCCTATAACCCGATGGCTAATGGGTTGGCCAAAGCATCCAACAAAACAATCGTCAAACTACTCAAAAAAGTCGTGTCATCTAATAAATACGACTGGAACGAAAAGTTGGGCGAATGCCTATGGGCATACCGTACGACCGTGCGGACACCAATGGGCAACACATCATTCACCCTGGTCTACAGAAGTGAAGCGGTGCTCCCCTTGGAGATTCAAATCCTGTCCTTACGGGTAGCTATCACCAATCAGCTAACTGACGAAGATAACCAGCACAGACAGTTACAAGAGTTGGAAGCGTTGGATGAAAAACACTTGCTAGTACAGCAAAGAATCGATCTTTACCAAGCTCGTATTTCTGGGGTCTTCAACAAAAGAGTCCGAGAAAGATCATACCAAATGGACGACCTCGTCTTAGCGGTACGCAGGCTGATGGTGATGACTCACTAGACGGCTGGGAAGTTCGAGCCCAAGTGGCATGGACCGTTCATCATAGAAACGGTATACTCCAACGGTGCTTATCGACTAGCCAAACCCAACGGTGACTTACAAATGATGCCCATCAATGGCAAGTTCCTAAAGAAGTATTACGCCTGAAGATGAAACCGACATAGGCTCTCGCATTCCCCAAGAGTGCCTATGGGTACGGGTAAGGGGATTCCCTTCTTCTATATCTTCCCTCCAGTAGATGAAGCATTTCATGTCCATATTACCTTTGGATTGCTCCTCTACACCCCAGCGATGCGGCTACCACGTCCATATTACCTCTGAGTAGTCGTTCTCTCCGTATTGATCCTATGATTATCATGGCTGTCTAGAAAATGGCTCAGGTTCATACTACCTCTGAATTGTTGTTCTAAATCCCAGCGAAGATTAGGCCTGCCATATTCATATTACCTCTGGTTAGGTGTGTCTTCTATAATGCCCCTCCTTATATTGAAGAAAAAAATGATGGTACAGAAGAGTTCCTATATAGAAACAAGAATCAGAAACATCACCAAGCACGTATGCCCATGCCACACGTTCATGCTTCTGTTCAAAGTATCCCGAGCTTGACTCAAGTTTGGAAGACTTTGAAGGGGGTCTTGTAGAAGCATGAAAAATCTCAGCTGATAACATTTCTCTACCACAGCGCATATGATACAAAGGTGCATACCGGGTATTAAAAAGACAACAGAAGATACGGAAAAAAGTTTTGTTATTATTATGCCTACAAAGATCTAGTACAGATTCATCAAGGCTATATGTAAAAGACTAATCCTACTTTTTCTACAAAGGATCGACTACAGATTCAGGAAAGCCTAGAGGGGTCTACAAGGGGTTTAGTCTTCGTCAAAGTGCAGTCCTTCTTTTTTGGGTACACATACTGGAAGATTGATCCCTATTGAAGCATATTCTGACTTTCTTGTGGGCACAACCCTCCAAAACCGCATCAACTACTCGATTGAAGAGAGCAACTTCCTGAAGCAACAATTGGCCGGGATTTCCAGAAGGCGCAGAAGGTCTCAAAAGCCCAGAATGGGCAGGGCAGAGCACAACCTATAGCTCTTCGGGCTGGCCATCCACACACAAGCTAGGTCGTCAGGACCTCGAAGACCTCTAAGGCGTCGCCCTGGTTCGAACTCCTCATGAGAAGCGTTCCAGCACGTTCCATCTACGAAGGCATAGCCCCTTTGAACGATGGAATCCTTAACCAAAATCTGACTTATGCAAGGCCAACTGCCGTACGAAGCTATGTCTGAATCCAGCATGGTGGTGAAAGGTGGCAGGAAGAAGACGTGACTCTTCAGAAGAATATCCTCCTATATAGGGCGGGAGTGGACCAAAACACAGGTCACATAGCCGACGGTCAAAATTCTCACATTAATGGGATAAACCTAGGACCCAACACGATGAACATCATTAAATAAAGTTCATTCGACTAAGTCCTAGACTATCCTAGGACTCCTTAAAATTTTCCAAGAGACGGTGGCAATTAAGAGGGAGTCGTTCATTATGAGTGGTCATTCATTACTCTTTAAAAGAAGACTTCAAAGCCAAGGCCTTCAATCTAGAGACGCAGCTACATTCTTGCGCCAACCTTAGGCACAGATTGGTGATGTTTTCACACCACCTCAACTCCAATGATGCATCTCTCTGCTCCGACCGAGAAGCTTAACTACCTTTCGTCAGAGACTTGGGAGACACCATTTGTCTCCAGCACAAGCCCGACTGCTACTCTAAAGCACAGTAAAATGGTCCATCTGAAGGTGCAGCCTACTCGTCGCCCTAAAGCACAGTGACTTTGCCCAAAACAAAGCCTACTCGTTGCCCCTAAAAGCACAGAGGCCCCGTTGTCTACCAAACATAGTCCACTTGTCGCCCTAAAGCACAGAGGTTCCGTCGTCTCCAGAAGCACAGTCTATTCGTCGTCCCAGAAGTACAACCCGCCTTGCCTGAAGCACAGATGGCATGGTCCCACCCAATTGGTTTGCATAAACTGCCTATCTCAAAGATAGGATTGGGATTGATCAAGTTGATAAATGCAGATTGATTTAAATCTCGGACGAAGATTACACAGAATCTAAATATGAGATAAAATCCTAAGATTTGGTTGGCTACATCCGAACAAGCAAATCGGCATGCGCCACGTGTCACCTCCTTTTGCTCGAACAATACCCCATATCGGTCCCTTTGCAAACTAGCCCATAACTTTGTGCACGATTGTCATCTCGAGACAAAACTTGTGCCAACTAGACCGTGTCATTTTTCTAGTCATATATACCAAGTTTGGCTCGATTCTGAGAAGGTCGACCGGAATGCTATTTTGGCGGGCCCGCGACTCGATCCAACGAGCAAAATTATGCATGGCCTACCAGAATTCAATTCTGGACATACGTTTGGGTTCGTATCATCAAACCAAACCCGTAGACATATAGTTTGACGGCTTTAGAGACATTAGATACTGGCACACTTTTTAGTGCAAAGTGAGTCCAACGACGGACATCATTTTATCCCGAAATAACGATTTTGCTCCTGTGTCCAGAATTGGACTTTTAGCCAGGCATTTTTAGATTTTTTTAATATCAAATACGTTCGTGATATTTATTTCAACATCCGAGGACGTTTGTGCCAAATGGCTTTCCTTGCTTCACCAGACCTTTACCAGCAGCTCAGGACACCAGGCGAGTACATTTGTTGTTTGTTTTTTATATTGTTAATTACTATAGTTCATTGTTAGTTATTTAATATTTAATTCTTGACACGTTCATCACATGAATAGCATAATTTGTTTTTCTTTAATATCTTGTCATGTTTCTTACTTGTCGTGTCGGGAAGGGGAAGTAACAAGTAAATGCGTGATCTGACTATAGATATTGTTTTATTTCATGCAAAGTAGACCTTGTAGATATTATTTATTTCATGCAAAGTAGACCTCGTAGATATTATTTTATTTCATGCAAAGTAGACCTCGTTGATAATGCTTTATTTTATTGTAATATAGACCTCGTAGACCGTATAGTGTAGTGTCCTAGCCGATCACACATCGAAAGGAGTACTTCAATACACTTAGATAGCTACGTTCCTCGTTCCACCCTTTTTATGTTCCATATATTTTTTCTGTCTCTAGTTTATTGTATTACCATGTTATAGTAGATTCTCTCATCATATATTTTATGGCTAACCTTTGTTTTATAGTCGTTATCATATATTGGAACTGCACTCAATGAATTGTACTCGTTCCATTCCTGACTAGAAGCCAACATTTTTTAGATAATCGCCTGCTACAGGGAGACATGGTATATGCTGAGGTCAACAATAGAAGACTAGTTAGACGTGTTGGTAGTTTTTAATATTTGTAAGAGTTTATATTTTTCTTCAAATGTAAAACTTGTGAATATTGTAAGTTTAATTTAGTTATTGTGAATGAGCAGAAAGTTATTACTTATGTGATTTTGAGCATCATGGCCTTGACAGCGTTCTACCACCGACGTTGTGGCGTAGGCTGGCTTGGACACGCACTCGTATCCCTAAAAGCGGGTACAGGTCGTGATAAGTTTTTATGGTGGACCATGCAGGTCAGTTTTTATAAATTCTGCGAACTCGTGATAGTACTTAAGCTAGTCGTATTATTGCGAGCCTGCGACTAGGAAATGCTCATTCATAATTAGTGTTAATTTGATTTTAAGGGAATGGCTAGGACTAGAAAAATCCTATTCAAATTAACTGTTGGGTAGTTAAGGTTACTACGTAGGCCGTGTGATTTAGCCAATAATTTATTGAATTCTACACCATAGTAGCTAACTTAGAGAAATTTTCCTAGAAGAATATACCTTGGTGTTTGATATGAGGGTAGGACCCAAGGTAGGTAGACTATTCGATGGGTAAATTAGAACTTCCTATGATTCAACTTCAATCTTGATCATTTGTGTGAATTTTGTTGTCTCTAAATATCCTCGTCGTATCATAAGATCCGTAGCACCTTATCAATGACCATAAATAATTGTTTCACTAAGAGTCTATACTTTCTTTCCATCCTTTCACTTTTGAGCCTAACATGATTCGATTACCCATATAAATTTTGAGTCCACTTTCTGAAATTCAAGATATATATATATATATATATATATATATATATATATATATATATATATATATATATATATATATATATATATATATATATATATATGAGTTACACTCCTCTTGCCTTTCATCGTTTTCTTCCTAAATCGATCGTATGATTTTCAAAACTAACATTTTCATTCAAGGACAGATACTTACATTTTCTATCATGATCAACTTTTTTGAACTTCTAAAAACTCCTTGAAATTATTAGGAATATAGTTGGAATAATTTTAACGACTTCGATGGCAGGACAATAGTGCACGGTCACCATTTATTTGAGTATGGAAACTGGGGGGGTTCACTGCAGCCAGAAGCGCACTGGCGAAGCACGACCCCTAAAGTTGATATTACTTCAAGTAAATACAGGTTATCAAATGTTGTTAAGACTATGTCTTAGTTGTACACTTTTGATCTTAGTATTCTTGATGTCAATATTGGATAGAGTTAGTAAAATATTCGATATCATATCATATTTGAGTCACGAAATCAAAGATTTAATACAGCCAGGTGTACACTGACGAGACATAAATTTTTGATAAAATAACTTCAGACATGATTACAGTTTTCGGATACGATATAGGTTAGGAAAATGCCCTGTATTTCCCATGATTCAAAGCCAAAACTAATAGAAATTCTATAAATTGGGTAGCATGCCTCCCAACCTAGCATCCCGTTGTCCTTATGACCAATTAATGAGGTAATTGACTGACACTAATAGGTTTACCTAGACTATAGAGATTAAGTGTCCATACCCCAATTAGGTCAACCAAGGCCTTAGATAAGAAGATAGTAGGATGACGGTATAAGCACGAACATCAGACAAGGCTTAGATTCTTAAGGAACTTGAATTGCTTGTGCCTTCTTTCAATCATAAAACTCGCGTACTTATATTTTGACTATCTTGACTAACGTCGCTATTATAGCCTAGTTTTGCAACCTTATTCTTTATTGAGCTTGTTCGGGACATGTGTTTATTGGGGACGCCCACTAATATATTGTCTAATTAGAATCAGTATATTATGGTCTGATCAACCTTAGTGTACTTGATTTGCTCTTCATATGAATAGTACACCTAGATTGAGATATAGTTGTCCTCTAGGATCTCATCTGCAACTGCCATGACAACTCTTCTTGAATTATTCAATCGCCTTCGAAATCTCGTATTTGCATTCATCCTCCTATCCCTTGAACCATTTATTGTTTCTTTCGCCTTTATTTATTTTGGATAAACAAGTGATCATATTTGAAGGAAGATATGCCTAGAATGTCCCCATCGGTTCGCCATACCACTTATGACCATGAAGTTATATATACGCAATCTTTTTTTCCTCTATTTGAAATCGAAAAATGAGCTTCAAATTTGATCCTTATCTACCATATCACGTTATCTATTACACCGTGATCACGACTTGAATTTCTCTAACTTCATTAATCATAAAACCTTGTCTTAGTTTAATTTTGAAAAATAAATTCCTGAAGTATATAGGTTGTGAGCCTTCTAAATTTGGATTTACTAGTATTATCGATTGACTAGGATAAGTTGGTTCCCACTAGGATGACAAATTAGTGCCTCATAAACACCCACTTTCTATTTAGATTTTTTGGTGTCGCTTACCGTGACATTGATATTCGGAGCGTAACACTAGCTGTTACCTTCCAACAAATTTCACATGCATGCCCTAGACGAGTCCACCTTCATTTAGGCATATCATGTCCCACATAAACACATTCTCTTTTACTGTATTTTTATGATACGACTTCCAGGTCAAAAGGCTAAACTATAACCCATACCATAATATCGATATACTTTCCGATTACAATTGGATACTCAACCTCAACTCAAACCATTTGACCCAATATATGGTTGTGATCTACTCAAAGCCCACTATGCACATGCCACTAGTGTGCTACTCAATTTAGTCCACTTGTGCTACTTAAACTCAAAAGTCACAGAAGGCACATTTTGGGCTTAAGGAACCTAGTTAACCAACCTGACTAGCAAATAGCCCATCCACTCGAGTTTGAACCTATTCTAGGTTACCCTAACCTAAAGATGAATAGTTTAGGTTGATTTTGTAGAATCTTGTCCAGCCAAAATAGATTAAAACCCAAGATTCATTCAATCAAAGATGGACGTCCAATTAGAGAACCCATTAAGACCCAGTTAAACCCATCCATGCATATCGTCATAATTGGACTGTGAAACCAAACTTGAGGAAATAGGTACTTACACCTATTATGTAGTCTCCATCTCATGGTCCACTTATTCTTCTTTCCTAAATTCCTTAACTGTATTCTTTCGTAGCCCATATTAAATGATGAATAGAATCTCGTTGTACCAACTTATTTTTGGTTATGCTTGACCAAGACTCTCCTACTGCCTTGATGAAACATGGTCAACATATGGGTAATGTTAAATAAGTAGTACCTATGCTTACCATAGAGTCCACGATTACGATCAAAAGTACCTCATGTCCTCATACTTCTCCTTGAAATCTGATCTTCTTAGAAGTCCTATTACTGTGCTTTCCATGATTAACTAATTTCTATAAGTTGGTAGAACCTTGAACTTAATGTACTCTATCTCTTAGAATGGGATGCCATCCATAACCGTCCTTTTTATCTGTTGGAAGTTGCGATACGATCTTCGTATTATATTTTATATCCCTTGCTCGTGCGTTTAGATAACTGCGGTAAAAGACCACAACCTGGATTCCTCAAATACCATCCTATCATAGGATCTCTTTTAGTTTCAAATTCGAGAATGAAATTTTTAAAGCATATAAACAAGCCTCTCTAAGAATTTGTTGATGATTGGGATAGATTGGTTCCAATTGAACTAATATAATAATGATTCATAACGTCCACTCCTATCCGTATCATTTGATACCCTCGACCATGACTTTGATATTTTGAGCACAATACAAACATTAACCTTTCTACAAATTTCACACTTATGAACTAGAAGAGCCACTCTATACACATGACATACATGTCCCACACAAACATACCTTCTTGTACTTCATTTCAATTACACCACATGTATGACATATTTCCCATAGATGCCTATTTTCTTCCTTTGATTTTAGTCATTCAATATGGACCCATCCATATAAAATAGACAGAATACCCCTGATCCATGCAAAATGTATCACACCTATGACGTATGTATTCCAACCAATCAAGCACATGCCTCCAATATAACACCAATCCCGCAACCACTAGTCATTATGACCCAAGATTCCAAATACTTACCTAATTATATTCCATAGCAAGGTTTCTGCACTAATTATAGACTCTCACCTCTTGGCCCATGAATTCTTCTTTTTTTAAGTTCTTGAACCTCCTCTTTAGTTACCCATGTAGAGCGAAGATTGAATTCCTTTGAACTGACCCATTTTAGTTATATTCGAACAAGAAATATTTACTATCTTGTTGAAGTATGACCCTTATAGGAACGATGTTAATTTTGAAGTTATTGACCAAGAACACCATGGCAATATATAAGCTCAATTAGAATTCGTGACTGCGGTCAGAATTGTCCAAATACTTTGCCCCTCTTTAGAGATTGTCCTTCTCAGAAGTCTTGTAACGACGATTTTCACGGTTAGCCATCTTTTATAAGTTGGGTAGGGCCTTGAATAAAGAACACCCTAACTCGTACCAATTTGGATCCTGTGATAATCGCATCCTCCATCGTTTCGAAAATCGGGTTACGATTTGGGCATACTTGCCCTCCCCTCGTATTTAATTTCGTTGTTCCTTGATATTAGATTATTTTAATTTTGAGGAAAAAATTTTTATAAGTTGGGCAGGATGTAAACCCCCCTAAATTTCAAAAAAAAATTTCATTAAATTCTACTTAATATATTTTTACAGTATCTTTAAATTATTGGAGATTTTTTTAGCTTTATATTTTGTCAATATTTTGGTAGCAAGTTAAATGCTACCTTTTATACATAGATAAGTCGTAGCAGTTTATGTATCAAGGACTTTAGAAAAGTATTTTATTATTTTTGGAAAGTTTAGGAATTTTTATTAATTTTATTTTAATTGTAATAGCATTTCCTTAAGTATTAAATGCTTGTATTTAAAATCAAATAGTTTTGATATTAATAATAATAGCAAATGATTGCTGCATTTTATATAGTTAGACGTATAATATAGATTATTTACTAAATTATTTTCCTGAAAATATTTTAGGATTCTAGGAATTTTTATAAATTTTCAAGGAAATGTTTTTGCTTGTATATATGAATTGATATGTGTGTGTGTATATATATATATATATATATATATATATATATATTTTTTTTATATATATATATATATATATATATATATATATATATATATATTATATATATATATATATATATATATAATATATAATAAAAATATATATAAAATAATAATAATAATAATAATAATAATAATAATAATAATAATAATAATAATAATAATAGTAAAAACCAAAATTGATGAACACCCCAACCCGTTACTGTTCCCTGCGGGAACAGTAACTATACAGACCCGAGACCGAGCCTCTCATGTTTTCCCAATACACACGAGTACATATATGTATAGGAAAAAGGAAAGAAAAAGAAAAAAAAAAGAAAGAGAGAAACCCTAGCCGCGCACGACCCCTAGGCGACCCTCCCCTGGGCGTTGCCACCACAAACTGTCGACCGGCCGGCGGGGTGCAGCAGCTACGCACAGATCGCTGCAAAGTAGCAGTAAAAGCGGCAGCAACAACAGCCTACAAGGCTGATTTATGGTGTGTTTTTTGCCGCCACGCTCGACTATTCTCTGAGCTATTTTCTCAGGTACAACCCCAGCCTAACCATCTCGATTATCTATAAAGTAGTTTGAATAGGATTGTATTCGATTTGACAGGAAATCGAATCAAAATTAATGAAAAATTGTTTCAAAACGAAACATGATATTAGTTCATGGACCCGTTTTAGAAGGCGATTCATCGTCGTTCCATCGGCAGTTTTAGAAAAGTCCTTGAATAGGTTTGTAGACAACATATATGATATGGAAACCCAACTTTTAGTTTTATTTTTCACTGCTTAGGTTATGATTAATTCAGTCACAAAGTTTAGAGAAAAATTGTTTTCAAACTACGAAAATTTTAAAAAAATCACCGATACGACATACATCCTGTCAAACCGGGCGATGTGGTCGTAACTCATTAGTGTCGAAAGATGCGTACGGATGTTGTCGATGTGTTGGATTCGACGGAACTCAATTTCGTTGTACGTGCGCGACGAAATCGAAGTGTATCCGTCGAGATATTCCGTATCGGCCCCTTTGCAAACTAGCCCATAACATCGTGCACGTTCATCGTCTCAAGACAAAACTTGCACCAACATGACCATGCAATTTTTTTGGTCCTGTATGCTAAGTTTGGTCCGATTCTAGGAAGGTCAACTAGAACGCTATTTTGGCGACCCGCGGCCCGATCCAATGGACAAAATTGTGCACGTCCCACCGGAATCCAACTCTGAACATACGATTGAGTTCATATCTTCAAACCAGACCAATAGACTTATAGTTTGATGACTTTAGAGACCGTAGATACTGGCACGCTTTTCGGTGTAAGACGGGTCCAACGGTGGACATCGTTTTGACCCAAAATTACAATTTTTCCCCTATGTCCAGAATTGACCTTTTGGGCAAACATTTTTAGACATTTATTTTATACCAAATATGTTCGTGATATTTATTTCAGTATTCGAGGACATTTGTGGCAATTGGCATTCCATGCTTCACGAGATCTTTACCAGCAGCTCAGGACACCAAGTAAGTAAACTTTTTATTTATTTTCGATATTGTTAATTACTATAGTTCATTTTTAGTCATTTAATATTTGATTCTTGACACGCTCGTCACACGAATAGCATATTTTGTCTTTCTTTCATATCTTGTCATATTTTTTGCTTGTCGTGTCGGGAAGAGGAAGTACCAAGTAGATGTGTGATCTGACCGTAGATATTTTTTATTTCATGCAAGGTAGACCTTGTAGACATTGTTTATTTCATGCAAAGTAGACCTCATAGATATTTTTTTATTTCATGCAAAGTAGACCTCGTAGACAGTGCTTTATTTTATTATAATGTAGACCTCGTAGACTGTGTGGTGTAGTGTCCAAGCCGATCACACATCGAAAGGAGTACTTCAACACACTTAGATAGCTATGTTCCTCGTTCAACCCTTTTTATGTTCCATATATTTTTCTTTATCTAGTTTATTGTATTACCATACTATAGTAGATTCTCTCATCATGTATTTTATGGCTAACCTCTGTTTTATAGTTGTTATCATATATTGGAACTGCACTCAATGAATTGTACTCGTTCTATTCCTGACTGGAAACCAACATTTTTCTGATAGTCGCCTGCTATATTGTGCGTAGACCATTGGGAGACTTGGTATATGTTGAAGTCAACCATAGAAGACTAGTTAGACGTGTTGGTAGTTTTCAATATTTGTAAGAGTTTATATTTTTCTTCAAATATAAAACTTGTGAATATTATAAGTTTAATTTAGTTATTTTGAATGAACAGAAAGTTATTACTTATGTGATTTTGAGCAGCATGGCCTTGACAGCGTTCTACCACCGACACTGCGGCATAGGCTGACTTGGACACGCACTCGTATCCCGAAAAGTGGGTACAGGTCGTGACAGCTAATGTCGAGCTTGATGGAACTGTGCTGCCTGTGGTGCCAAAAGTGCTCTTCTTTTGAATCCTTCTGGTGTCGGTGGCCGAATTGCTCTAAATCCTGCTTATGCTGCCCTCGGTCCTGGAAAGTCTGGTCTGTGTGGCTGCTGGAATGGCCTCGATGCTGGTAAGGCATGTCGATGAACCATCGGTACTGCATTCTACGGCTGCTCTAGGCAATCTCGAATTGAATGTTGGTCAGAACCACATCTCAAAGATACTCTTAGTCTTCGTCGACAGTCCCTCAACTGGTGCCCTTTTATGCCACAGTAACGAAAAGTGGGAACCTCCAGAATGTGCAAAAGGGCTGCTCTCTGATGCTGTAGTGTTATAGGGCGCTTCATCGATCCTTCCTGTGGTACTCAAGCTGATGATTCTACTGAATGTAGGTGCTTCTGGATGGCCTCATTTTTGTTGATGCGCTCCTTGCATCCGACTGCTGTCAGAACGACTGAGTAGAAAGTAGGGTAATAGATCCTACGAACCTTTGCATTTCGAAGCTAAGTCCATTATAGAACTTCTCAACCTTCTGCTCCTCAGTCTGGATCAAGTATGGGACAAAGCAGCTCAAATGCATGAACTCTATACTATACTTCTCCACTGACAGACTGTCCAGACTAAGGTGCAGAAACTTGTCTCAAAGCTCCACGCGGGCAGTGGCCGAAATGAACATCTTGTTGAAGAGCCTGGAGAACCCCTCTTAAGTGACTCGGTCAAGACCTAGTTGCTGCTCCTCGACCTCCCACCAGTGAGGTGTATTGTCGATCAACAACATCCTGTCGATTGTCATCCATCGCTCTCTAGGAAGCTCGACAGCCTCCAACTAGTGCTAAATATTAGTGAGTTAAGCATGCACCACAGTCGGCTCTTCGATGCCAAAAAATTAGAGGGGTATCATACGACAAAAATCAGCATTAGATCCAGTCATTTGCTGATGGGCCGGTGGTGTCCTCTGCTCCAAGTCGGTCACTATGTTCTCTCTCAAAGTCTTTGCTGGCACCGTTGGGCCTACTGCTGAACTTGATGCATCATGGCGTAAAACATTTGAAACATCTGCTGGCCATCCATATGCTAACCCTGTGGCGGAAAAGGCATATATGACATTTACAAGAGAAATGGAGGTGGTGTGGGCAATGACTCCTCCTCTTTTCTCTGCATCTGTTGGCTCTTCTGATGTGCCTAGTACGGATGGCGACACTCGTATTGTGGTGCGTCGGTCTATCTAGATGTCTTTCTATGGAAAGAAGGGGACGACATAAGGGTCTGTCACAAAATATGCTCCTCTGACGATCCACGGTCCCATGGGACATTGTCCGGTTGTACAATACGTCTACTATGGAGGTTCATAACTCTGGAAAGAAAATATGTTTAAAACAACGACTAAAGTAAATAGGATACAATTTGGCAATAGGAAGTCGATGTAGAGATGATAAAGAGAAGTATTCAAACATGTAGATGAGATCCTAATATCTAATCCTATTTGTAAGCTAGCATGACACAGTTAGGCAATCAAGACGATTTAAATCGAGACCTGCTGTCACGACCCACACCCTAGTGTAAGGGCACGAGAAGTGGGTACGTCCAGCCTACGCCGCAGTGTCGGCGGTAGAACGCTGTCCTAGGTCACAACATCTAACAATATAATGCTAAGCAGTTTATACTCCCCGAATGGGGGTGACATAGCAGAATGTAGACACAATCACAACTAAGAAAGAAGAAGCACGATATGATATAGAACTCAAAATGAAATACAGATGATCAGAAGAGTCTAAGTGTCTAGGATAACAACTCAACAAACATCCAGAAATACAAAGTCTCAACTACAGAATATGAAGAACATATACAATCCAGATCTCAAATGACAGAAATAAAGCCTAACTAAACTAGTCCCAAGACAACATAAGTAAGATAAAGCCTAACTAAACTAGTCTAGGCAGTAGGGGTAATGTCATCAGCTAGAGCTGGGTCCTCCTGAGAGTCCAGCTCACAAGTGTCGTCTAGGGCTGTCCCATAAAAGGTGTCAACACCAGCCTCATCCTCGTCCTCTATAAACATATCAACGGTGCCCAATCAGGACGTAGCGAGCACAATACATCTCAACAGATCATAGCAGGTTAGAAAATATAATCATACAGTAAAGTAAGATACAGAAAACTGAAAGAAAGTACAAAATGTAAACAGAGAGAGAACTGTAATAGAAATATCTACTATAAGTAGAGAACTAACAGTGACTAGTGAGTCAGAGTACAATATAGACATGTGAATGGCATAGGATGATTCTGATGCTACACTACGAAATGATTCTGATGCTATACTACTAGAATATTATTCACATGTCCACTTCTACTCCCCCGTACCCCCAATCAATATACAAGGATCCAGCCAGGTTATGTTATGATTCATGTAACGGCCCCCGAAGGGTGGTACATGATAGTCCCATAAATGGGGATTCTAGGAAATGCCCATAAATGGGGGATTCAAGGAAGACTCTGTGATTATGAGAGTACATGTCACAAGTGATTCAATGAACCATAAAGCATAGTGATACACAATGTAAGTAAAACACACAGAACATGTAGTATCCGATGCTCCCTGAGGGGATAACACCTCAAGAAAGGATCCATATAGTACTAATCCGTGTGACCAACGTGACAGCATCAAGTAAAGTAATTTAAAGCAGAAGAATAATTCTAACAGGATATAAAATGATCAGAGAATGTACTCGTCTGTATCTTGAGTATCTGAAGAATATCTACTGTCCGAGGAGTGGTGTCTGTCTCCTATAGAACAGTATAAGTCACTATAAGTCTAAAATGATAATAAGATGCAATTCAATGCATTCTATATGAATCTAGGTCAATCTAGACCAAAGTCAACTCTTGGTCAACTCTGGTCAACCCTAGAAGTCAAACTAGGTCAACTAAGTCAAACCTAAGTCAAACAAGTCTATAATAGTCTAACTAGTCTATTCTAGTAAGCACACATCAATTCTAGACTATACAAGTCTAACTAGACGCTCACTATATATACAGACACACCCATAGGCCATGAGCCCTAGGTTATAGGCTATATCATGCCTATAAACCAAACCTCATATCACATATACACATATCAATATATATATATAAATATAATACACACATATTATAATATATAGGGTACCTATATGTGCATCTCACACATATATATATATATATATATATATATATATATATATATATATATATATATATATATATATAAAAATATAATATATATATATATATATATATATTTTTTTTTTTTACATATACATATGTATATATGCATACACACATAGAAGAATAGGAAAGGGGCACATGTGCATTTGTGTTCATGTGTGTGTGTGTGACATGAGAGTGATAGGTGTGATATAAACATGCATGTGTGAGAGGGTTATTTGTGAGAGAGGAAGACATGAATGAAGAGAGTGTTACATTGATATAGAAAAATGGTACAATTACAACCAGTGTGGCATGTGTAATAAACCTGGAACAGTGAGGTTGACAGGGAATAAGAAAAAATAGTGTACTGCAAAACAGTGTGGTAGTGATAGAAAAAATAGTGTAGTGTACATTTGTGTGTCAATGGGAGTTAGTGTAATACGTGTGTGTGTAAACAGGAAATCAGAAATGTGTGTGAATGTGTGGAGTGTTGTGAGGGTGTAAACAGTGAGAATATAGTGTGCCATAGTGTGTGTCAAGTGCACAGGAAATCAGTGATAGGGAAAATGGAATTGGGTGTGTGTGTTAGATGATTTGTGTGTGTGTGTGTGTGTGTGATACATTCACATGGGTGTGTGAGTGACCATTTCAGATTGTGTGTGTGTGTATAACATGTGTGTATGTGAGTGTGAATTAGGAAGTTAATCTCAGGTTCAGATTTCTGGAACAAATGACAGGAAAAAAATAGGACATGGCAGTTAGCAACAATAACAGTTTAAGGAAACAGTCCAATAGTAAGAATGACAGTTTACATATTCAGCCCCCTTCCCATTCGAAATCCTATAACCCAAATTCTTTGTTAACATAAACTCTAACATGTATATGATCACTCAGTCATATAGGGTTAATTAATATTATAATTAATCATTGAAAAATTGGTTAAACTCACACTTACATCACAGGATTCAGAAATCAACCTATTGCATCAAAAAAATATAGAAAAACTTTATTCGAAATCAATTCTCGAACACCTATCATTATCCAACATTTCATTAACCTAATACATATGTTGGTGAACCTATCTAATCATTTAATCATCAATAAAACAGGTAAACTGTAAATCAATTTCAGGAAAAAATATTCAGCCATATGGTATCAATTCGTATCTGTGCAAAACGGGAAATCAAGGAATTCGAACTCATATATCCATCTAAATTACAAATAACAGGTTGGTAAATAGTATTACACATGTGAGGGTACTAGGTATGGTCTTCGTGTCTAAGAACTGGACACGAATTATGTCCAAAATAACACACGAACACAACACACAACTGTGTACAAATAATCGTCGTGCACGCGTGCACGTGCGTCTAACACGCGACACACGACACGACACAACTCGTGTTCGTGTCTAGAGGTGTGCCTAGGGTAGGTCTAGGACTGTGTCACCCTGATACGTGTCCATGTGACACACAGACACGACACAAACTCCGTGTCAGTCGTGCCTGTGCACGCGCACAGCCGTCCGTGCGCGACAGCGCACGGCCAGTGCAAGTAGGATTTCTCCACGTGTACACCACGAGATGCTCCCAAATTTTGGAAGCATGGTGGCAAACATTGCCCCTTGCTTCCTCCAAAATTTTAGGTCACGATGTGTCCTGTATCCCGAGATACAGCCCCCGAGATGCAGGACACGGCCTAAAGGCTCGTACTGCATGTCTAGGTAGAAAAACACGATACAAATAGACACAAAATACCATACCACCTTCACAAATATTAATACACTCACCTAGATCTACAAATCTATGCGATCACTTTTCAAAAATACGAAAATAACTTCCTATGTGGCATTTCTACAAACACCTATATTACCAATACGATACGTGTCCGATACGGATACGAAATGGACACCAATTGTGCCCAAAACTCGGGAACAGTTAGGAAACCCTAAAACCTAGCCTTATATGCAAAGAAGTCAAGAAAAAATAGGAGTTTAGATGGTTTACCTATTGAGTATCAAAACTCAAGAAAAGCTTCAAAGAAGAGATTCCAAATGGCAACTCCAATCCTCCAAATGGCACACAAACTGAGGTGATCCTCCAAAATCAGTAAATAAACATAAATTAGATCCTAATGCAAAAGACTAGGGTTAAAAAGGAGTTAAAATGAATAAAATAGGATTTTAGAGCAAAGGGAAAAATACCTCTCCTCCAAAATTAGGGCAAACTTAAAATGAGGCAAGAACACACTAAAAGATTACTTATAGGCAAGGGAAAACCCTAATAGTGGCTGCCATGGTTGGGTTAGAATTGGTTTTGGGCTTAAGTCATGGGCCTATGGCTTAATCACTAGTCTTTAAATTGGTAAGTCATAAGTCATTGACTTAAGTCACTAGTCTTTAACTAATTTCACTTAACTAATCATCCCTACCTTAAAACTGAATTCTAATGACTAAAAGTAGGTTAACTAGAGTTAGACTAGGGGCACCAACTAGGATTAGCTTCTAGGCTAGTCTACAAGTCTCAACTAGCTCAAGTCAAAAATTAAAAACACCAATTAACTAAATCATCAAATAATTCAAAGAGGCCAAATAACCAAAATACCCTCATGCTCAAAAGTGAAAATACATCATCCTAATGCCATGGTTGGGCTCTAGGTCATGCAGTCTCTAGGGTCACACTAGCAAAATACCAAAATTACAAGTCATGGTTTAAATAGTTTACAAATGATTAAAAATTACCAAAAATCATAATATAAAATAAATATCAATAAAAATAATTATAATTACAAAATTTCAAAATTACCCTCATTTGGAAAACTGGGTGTTACACCTACATGGGCCACCACTAAAACCGTGCCACGCCCCAGTTCTAAAAGTATGCAATCGAGCAACGTGATAAGGCCAGCAAATACACTCTGAAGGGTATTCCAATTTAATAGATCTGGTGAAGAGCACCTAAGCTGTAATATAAGATCAATAGTGTAATCAAATGGTAACTAATCGCATCCACATATATAATAATGAAACACGTAAAAAAAATGTACCAGTAATCCTTCGAGCATTATCAATCTCCAGAATAGATGGTTCTGCATTTGTCAACACGTAATCAACATTCACAGGTTGAAGATTAAGATTGATCTTCCTCTTCCAGATATTGTAATGCTTTCCTTCAAACTTCTCAAGTTTGCTGTTAAAACTTGTGTCGGGAACCTTTAAACGATTATTCTCCATCGTACTCGGATCTTGCTTTGACATTGTTAGTCCCAAGACAGATCAAAAGATGGAAGAATGAATAGAAATAGAGATCTCACGCAAACAAGTTTGCTCTATGATCTGAAACAGAAGTTGTAATCAAGACTTCAGAGATTTTCGTAAACAATTTTGCTTTCCAAATACTTCGAATTCAACTAAATACTACTAATCTTATGAATTAAAACTTTCACTTCTCAATTATAAACTGGCAGAAAGAGAATGTTCTTCCCTGCAAGTGTGTTGCAATTGGGACAAAACGCTTACACAGAGAAAGAAGAAAACTAGAAGAAGAGACAAAGTAACAATTGGCTTGTTGGGATAATGGAGATCACCATTTCTCAAAGCAGGATTCACCGTACATGATCTACTTCCAGGAACTATCAAGTTCACACGAGAACTTCTAGAACGCTCACAGCCATATATATTCAGACTTGCACGAGCTCCTGGACTCCAGTAGCATCCGGTGTAATCTCCTCTCTTCTGTTCTCAATTTCAAACTAAGTCCTCAAAGGAGGCACGAAGCAAGTATATATAGAGTATGGGGAAATCATAATCCTAATCTTGGCTTCCAACCAATTACGGAATGATATAAATGAATTAAATTCAAATTCCACAAAAATTGGATTTGAATTATTGGCTCTTGCGCAACAAATACACACAAGTACCATGTAACGATGGTGACATGCTAAGTGCAAAGTGCATTATCAAAGCGCCACTGTGCGTCCGAGCCCTAGTCGCTAAGCCCCTTAGGGCTTATCTTCCATGGGAATTTTTTCAAGAGTGTGACAAAAAGCATAAATGCTTTCTTGAGGAGTCTAAACTTAATCTACTAGAAAAACATCCTACATGGCTCCCACTTGGGCTACTACCCATGTGCAGAACTCAACAAGCATGGTATTATATTGTGGTACCCACTAGAAGTTCTTTTCAATGTGGGACTATCTTTCTAGCTCTCAAGGAGAACTCCATGAGCATAAGAAAAAAAAACTCCTACAACAATATCCTTCTGGGTTTCTCGGACTCAAAGTACTCTAATCTCAAGTCCTCTACACTCCTATACAATTTATCTACACATCCGATATCCGTGTCCTTATCGAGGATCTGATCAAGGAAGTAAGTGGCAAGGTCAGAAGGCTGAATAGTATATTTAAGAAGTCATCATCTGCTTAAATGCACAAAATTTTGTTGGTATGTTTGTTTATAAAAACTTGATGCTTAGTCCTTCAGTGTTGTGTTGGAGTGGGTGGGGTTCCCAACCTATGTGGAGAATACCCCTGAGAGCGACGAGCGCCATCCGTGTGTCGGAGAAGCTCGGGGAGTGCATGGATCCTATTTTGGAACATATATGGTAAGAAAATATATGCTTGGATTTCCATATTTACTTTGATTATATATATTGATTGGACCCTTCATATAGTAGCTTTTCATATAATTGGGTTTCCAATTATGGCAAGCCAATTATGATTGGATTTCCATTAAATATATGATTGATGCATATTTGAAGTTTCCATATATATTGGCCTTCCATGATGGATTACCAAGGGCTTATAAAAGGGTGATGCATGCTAGTTGTAAAATCATCTCAAAAATAAGAGTGTTTTACAATCTTTGAGAGAGAGAGAGAGAGAGAGAGGATTAAGGACTATTGTGAAGGAGAGATTGCTTCGAATAATTTTTTGGCATCTCTTGTTCTTCGGAGTCCGCAATCAAAAATTTTCTTATTTCAAGTGATTTCTGGTGATCCGTGTTGGATCGGAAGGAGCTTGTAGAGGGTGTATTCTCTTTATTCTATTAGTGGAGGTTCTTCAGGGTTGGACTCCGATCGTCCCGTAGTTTTTTTCGCAAGGGTTTTCCACGTTAAAAATCTTTGCGTCTGCGATTGTGTTTGGCATTTTTGGTTTGTGTGCTTTTGCTCGGTTCTCTCGCAGGACTTTCTGGTTTGGGGGAACGGTTTCCGTGCTTCGTTTCCAACAGAGTGGTATCAGAGCTTTGGGTTCAAAGGAGTGTCAGGAGTTGACAGTCAAACCAGAAAGCAGAGATGGACGCGAAGCCGGTACGCATGGTGACCCTGAATGGTACAAACTACTATTATTGGTGGAGTAAGATGAAGGATTTGCTGTTCGTCAAGAAGCTGCATCTTTCAGTATTTGCATCCGAGAAGCCCAGTGACAAATCCGATGAGGACTGGAACTTCGAGCATATACAGGTGTGTGGGTACATGTGGCAGTTTGTTGACGAGAATGTGTACAACCATGTTGCCAATATTGAGCACGCGAAGACGTTATGGGAGAAGGTAGAATCTTTGTACGCAAAAAAGACCGGAGTAAACAAGCTGTTCCTGATCCGGACGATGATGGGTCTGTGGTACAAAGATGGGACATACATTATGGATCACTTGAGTGAGTTCCAGGGCATGGTGGACCAGCTATCCTTGATGGGAGTCAAGTTCGACGACGAGGTTCAAAGACTTTGGTTGCTATGTACATTGTCAGCATCGTGGAAGATCGTACGAGTATCTATGATCGCTTCTGCTCCGGAAGGCGTGGTCAGTCTGGAGTTTGCCAAGAGCGTGGTACTGAATGAAGAGATGTAGAGACGTTCTCAGGGTACTTCATCCATATCCCATCACTCAGAGGCACTAGTTTCAGATAGCCACGGAAGGGGCAAAAGCAGGGGTCCAGATGGTGGCAGAGACAAAAACAGAAGAAAGTCCAAGGGTCGGTACGAGGACTCGAAGTGTTTCCACTGTGGCAAGAAGGGCCACATCAAGAGGGACTATTTCGCTTGGAAGAAAGAGAAGAAGGGCGACAAGGGGAAGCAAGATGAAAATACTACAGCGGCAGCTTCGATACATGGAGTCGATATGATCGTCGTAGATGATGAGGTTGTCACAAACCTCGCCTGCGATGTCAATTCTTGGCTGGTGGACTCAGGGGCTTCAGCACATGTATCTCACAAAAGGGCACTATTTGCCACTTATACGACAGACGACTGTGGAGTGTTGAAGATGGGCAATAGAGATATGTCAAAGGCGGTTGCCGTTGGAGATGTACAATTGAGGACGAAGATGGGTGCAGTTCTTATTCTCAAAGATGTTCGTCATGTCCTTGATATCCGTTTCAACCTGGTGTCGGTTGGAAGGTTGAATGACGAGGGATTCTTTAGTCTCTTCGGGAATAGTCAGTGGAAGCTTTCTAGAGGTTCGATGGTGATTGCCAGAGGAAGCAAGAAGTCCGGTCTCTACAATATAGAGGGGAACGCACAGGGCGCACAGGAGGTGAACGCCGTCAGTGATGCATCTACCGAGTTATGGCACATGCCGCTCGACATATCAGCGAAAAGGGGATGAGCTACTTGGTGAACAGAAAGGTGATTCCAGGGCTCAAGTCTACAAAGTTGGAGAAGTGTATGCACTGATTAGCTGGGAAGCAAAATTGGGTGTCTTTCCAAAGTCACCCAAGTTCAAGGAAGCCGACGTTGCTCGAATTGATTCACTCGGATGTCTGCGGTCCTATGAAGGTAAAATCTATTGGTGGTGCTTCTTACTTTGTAACTTTTATTGATGACTGTTCCTGGAAGGTTTGGGTCTATGCCTTAAAGACCAAGAATCAGGTGCTGCCTACTTTCAAAGAGTTTCAGGCCTCTGTTGAAAGAAAGACGGGCAAGAAGTTATTGTGTGTTCGGTCCGACAACGACGGTGAATACATTGGTCCCTTTGATGCTTATTGCAGAGAGCAAGGGATACGACACCAGAAGACTCCGCCCGAGACACCTCAGCTCAATGGTGTAGCAGAGCGCATGAACAGGACACTGATGGAGAGGGTACGGTATTTGCTGTCAGAAGAAAATTTGCTAGGCAGTTATTGGGGTAAGGCTCTTTTCACAGTTGCTTATGTTATTAATTTATCTCCTAGTGCTCCTTTGCAGGGTGATGTACCTGACAAAGTTTGGTACGTGTAAAACCCAAAATTTCTACTATATTTTTTATTATTAAATTTGGTACTGATTAATTTTTTTAATTTTGTATTGTACTTCGCGTAGCCGTATTGTACGTCGCGCACAAAATTCTATTTATCATGATTGCTCGACGAGTGCGAATATGTGCGAGCGTACACATTTTTGGAAAAACATTTTTTCTATTTTTATTGTTTCAAGAAAATATATATAATAATTATTTTTAGCTATCAAAATTCTAAATTTATATTTTTATTTTTAAAAAGCTTTTTTTAGACAGTTATATTAATAAAATATATTCTAATAAAATGGTATGATAGAAAAGTGTATATTTGTAATATTATTTGTGCATACATATTTCGTAATTAATTATTAGTTTATTTTGACAAATAATAATGTAATTTTTGAAATTATTATTTATAGTATTTTTGGAAAATATATTTCAAAATTATTGTGGAGATTTAAACCTTGATTTAGACTTATGGATTTATTTAAATAGTTAAATATTTAAAATTTGATTTATTCCATTTGATTTTAAACTAAGAATTTAATTAGATTTAAATTTGATTTGAATTGGATTTATATTTGATTGATTTTAAATTAGTAGCAAATTATCTACTTTGGCTTTTAAATTAATTCTAATCATATCCAAATGGAAATTCCCACATCCTATAAATAGGCAGGTACTCATCCATGTATTTCTATTCTCCACCAAAAAATTCACAACCAAACGTGTATCGTGTCCGTATTCCACCATCCACAATCTTATTCCATTTTTACAATTACATCAATTCCTCGTGTCGGACACCCCCGACATCAATGAATTCCTAATCATAATCCTATCCCTAACCCAACTCCTTTCCGCCTCTGCCACCCAGACTTGCCCGACGTCCCCATGGCGACCATCACCACCCCGACCCGACATCCACAGCCACCAGCAAATATAGACTCCCAAACGCCTCGGCATCTCCGCCGGATCCCAGCGCCCCACCTCCGACTTCACCTCCGCCACCCACGTCCGTTGCATCCACCACCAAAACCAGGACCAACCTTACCCCGCCATCGCCCATCCCATCTACAAACGAACCAGAACCACCCTGCCACTCCCGTCGGCCGCTCACCATCGGCCCAGTCCTAAGTCGCACCCATAACCGCCACCACCATCCCAAAATAAAAAGGGGAAAATAAAACCCTAAAACTGACTCACCTCGCCGCCGTGCTCGGTGCAGCCCCCTCGCGTGCACCGGCGAGTTCTCCTTCCCGAACTATGCCGTATCCCTCGGTCTCCTCCGCGGCGCCACCCTGTCGAAGCCTCGACTCCGACCTTCCATCCTTGCCTCGTCGTTCCTCCGCCGGAAACGCCCTCGCCTGAGCGCTCCACTGCGCCACCCCATCGCGCCGACGACCGACGCCTGACTTCGAGCGACGTTGACACCCGACGGACCGCCCCCCGGTGCTCCTCTGCCGACCCAGATGACCAACTAAGCCGCCGTGCCGACGAACCACCTCGTCGACGGAGCGGTGAGCACCGCCAACCCTCGCAAAAGCCCCGTCGATCGCCCCGGCCGAAGAGCCCCAGCCGAAACCCTCTTCGCCCGTGCCTCCGATTTGCCGCTGCCGCCCGGTCGACCTCCTCCACAAACCGCCATCGCGTCCTCAGTCGAGCCACCAACGCCGACCGCCCGACGCCGAAACCCCAAACTCCACTCTTTCGCTCACCCCGGCGAGCCGCGCCCAGCCTCTCTTCTCTCTCCCGTTCTCGTCCTCCGCCCTCATCTCCTCTATCCGCCGCCCGAACTCCGTCCTGACCGTCTCTCTCTCTCCCTCTCGTTCTCCCTCTCTTCCCTCTCACAAATTTCCCCTTCTCTCTTTCTCTTAAAACTTTGTTTTTTTCTTCGTTCTGAGCTGCTCTCGAATGGAGAGCAGCTGAATGCAAATTTTTTTACTAATTATTATTTTTTTCTTTTTTTTTCTGTTTGTATTTCTTTCTACTGTTGGCTTAGTGAAGAACCTATAGGTTTGTTTATAATTATCATAGTATTACTTATACTACCAATATATACAGTAGGTATATGCCTATACGTATACAATATATATTATGATTATTATTATTGTGGGTGTTGTTATTACTATTTTTATGTCTTACTAGTATTATTGTTAATTATAAAAATATATATATATATATATATATATATATATTTCAAATTCTTTTTATGTACAATATAAACATAGTATTGGGCTTGGCCCTACATGTGATTTTCAAATTTGGGTTTGGGTTTTTATTATTATATATTTTATGGTATTAAATATGGTTGTTATATTTTCTACAAATAAAATATAGTTTTGATATAAAGATGATTTTATGACTTTCAAGTATTTACCTAAAACTGTTTTATTAATAGAAATATAGTTATTTTTAAATATAATAGATATATTTTCAAAAATAGTTATATATATTTATTTCTATAAATTTTCTTCGATTATATAATCTTATCCATTATCAATCATTCGTTTCTTATCTTCTTCCAAATCTCGAGCTTATTTATATCGTCCCTAGCCAAATTGACTATTCTGGACTCAATGACATAACCTGTGCCACCATCAGAGGTCACCTTGTGTAGTTATCACACCGAAGTCACAGTTCGTGCCACCGTGATTATTACAGCACAACAGGCATCCTACCAGGCAAGACACCTTGCCATTTGCTATTTATTTATTTTAGCTCATATTTTATGCATTATTTATTTTTTTTATGCAAAATAAACTGTGATATATGGCATAACTGTTAGAACTTACTGTTCATTATTATTCCTGCTATGTATTATTTTTCTTATACATTAAACCTAGATTTAAGGGACCACCTTGTGTGTTGCATTCATTGGCCTTGACACGTTGTAACACGAAGTTGTGTGTCGCATGTAGGACACGAAAGTACGTGATTGGCTGGCCACCAGTACGTACAAGCCGTGCGATAGGAATAACCGCTAATAGAGGTTGCATGCTAGTTTGACTTAGCGGTTATAGAGGTTACTGTTGTGGATACAACAGAGTAGGTATTGGGCGGGGAGGATAATTCCTTAGCGTATGGGCTTCGATGCACTTTCCCTTGTGACCCGGACTCTCCGCTGGAGATACGGGGTTGATGACCCATGATTACTGACGGCCACTGACGATTCTGCGGAACGTCATACTCTTATTGATTGGGCCTCTAGTGCCCCAAGGGGGGACTATGTCGATCCTATTTAGCCAGGGCTCATGCGCAGGAAGGGTTGTTCTTAACTACATATCACTTAGAATGGTAGGCTACCTTTATCCGTTAGGTACGAGTACTTTTGGTTTGGGTACTTGTATCTGACCGTGGCTTGGAACAATAACTTATCGCGGATTAGTTCATCACATCTTGTCATTGTTTGGTTGTAGGTGTGACTTACTACTTCGATGAGAAGGTATTGAACCTTGTTGGGGTCCGGATACCATATTGGATTCATAGCATGGAAAGATACGTCGCCGTGAATTAGTTTACCATCTTCTGTCCTTGTTTGGTTGGGGGGATGGTACACTCGTTCAGTAGGTGCGTATTGGACCATATTATAAATTCAATTGACTTATTTATTTGAGCAATATTTATTCAGTTTATATGGCATGCTATTATGTGTCTTGTTACGTCCCTCTGAGGACCTGGTTATCTCTCCAGGTGTGTGCTATTGTCTTTCGCAGGTGTTCTAGCTCTAGCCGTAATCATTGCTTCTTCTACGAGGATGATTGCATTTGGATCGTCTTCGCTTCGCTCATTTCATTTTTATGTATTTTTCCTTATTTTGTTGGTAGTGGATTTGTCTCCGCCCAACATATTGTATCAAGACGATTCATTCTCATTATATGATATCCTTTATTCATTTATTCTGTGTGGATGAGATAGTTATGGTTCTACTGCATTTTACAGCTTATGTATTCATACGAGGTTTCCATATATTGGAGTGTACTTCGTATAAATACAGCTAGCATGTCTATGTTCCTAGTCCTACGTATTTTGGGACTGGGGCATTACATATTTTTGTGGTGGCCCATACAGGTTAAGATAAATTGTTTGGTTACTTTACCGTACCAAGCAAGCCTGCGTATAGGATTAGAAGTCTAGGATCTCATCCACATACTTGACCTCTTTCCTTGATTTTATCTACCGTTTTGACTCATCAATTGTATCTTGCTTGCTTCCTTCCATCCATATTCTTATCTTCCCTTCGTGCTTGCTAGAGATTGACCCTACTAGTTAGATGTCCCAAACACCCTTAGCTTAATTCTTTAAGTTGGGTAGAATACCCCACGACCTGACACACCCTTGACCATTAAGGGAATACAAATAGTATTATCTAGACCATAGAGACTAGAGAAATTTAACCTATTAGGTCAACCAAGCCTTAGTCAATAAAACCGTAGAATAAAAGGTATAGGAATAAACAAGACTTAGATCCTTATGACCCTAGACTATTCATATTTGTTCTTTAGTTCAATCTTAGTCTTCCGTGCTTGTGTTTTACCACCTTGACTAATGTTGCTACTGTAATCTAGTTTTGCAAACTCACCCATTTATCGAGTTTGTTCATGACTTATGCTATTGAGCGTGCTCACTAACGTATTGTCTAATCAGAACCGGTGCATGATGGTCTGATCAACCGAGTGCACTTTGGTTCACTTTTGTCTATTATTCTACGTGGATGGGGACATAGCTAAACTTGTCCTCTAGAATCCCATCCACAACTGCCTTGGTAATTTCTTTGAAATTTTTGGTCGTCCTTGAATCACGTACTCGTATTCGATAATATCGTCTTGAAACTCCTTATTGCGTTCGCCTTCACCTATTTTAGGAAGATGAAGGCGTAGTACTAGAACTCCCTCTAGCCTTCCTACCAATTATGACCGTTATCACTCAAGGTGGTTATATCCTCATCCTAAACTGCTCGTTCTTATCTCGGTCCTATATTTACTCTCATGACCTTCTAATCACTTAAGTTAGGAGTGACCCAAATCGCTCTCTTAATCGTGCCAGCAACCAACTCCTAAGAAACCATATCTTTTAGATCTCTAATCTATTCTTCTCTAGATAACACACTAGCCTTTATCGCGTGTTTTATCTTTAAACCTTACACATTTTTCTTCTTGAGCTATCCCATGATTACTCTCACCGTTATTGAAGTCGCGATTTCCTAATGCATGATTGCGTTGAACGTTGTGAAATTCCTCACCGATACCCCCTTGTGCCTTTCACCCCCTCCTAATTTTTAATTTCGAGGACGAAATTCTTTTAAGTTGGGTAGGATGTAAAACCCTTAAATTTTTACTATATTTTTTATTATTAAATTTGGTACTGATTACTTTTTTTTAATTTTGTATTATACTTCGCGTAGCCGTATTGTACGTCGCGCACAAAATTCTATTTTTCGTGATTGCTCGACGAGTGCGAATATGTACGAGCGTACACATTTTTGGAAAAACATTTTTTCTATTTTTATTGTTTCAAGAAAAAATATATAATAATTATTTTTAGCTATCAAAATTCTAAATTTTTATTTTTATTTTTGAAAAGCTTTTTTTAGACAGTTATATTAATAAAATATATTCTAATAAAATGGTATGATAGAAAAGTGTATATTTGTAATATTATTTGTGCATACATAATTCGTAATTAATTATTAGTTTATTTTGACAAATAATAATATAATTTTTGAAATTATTATTTATAGTATTTTTGGAAAATATATTTCGAAATTATTGTGGAGATTTAAACCTTGATTTGGACTTATGGTTTTATTTAAATAGTTAAATATTTGAAATTTGATTTATTCCATTTGATTTTAAACTAAGAATTTAATTAGATTTAAATTTGATTTGAATTGGATTTATATTTGATTGATTTTAAATTAGTAGCAAATTATCTACTTTGGGTTTTAAATTAATTCTAATCCTATCCAAATGGAAATTTTTACATCCTATAAATAGGCAGGTACTCATCCATGTATTTCTATTATCCACCAAAAAATCCACAACCAAACGTGTATCGTGTCCGTATTCCACCATCCACAATCTTATTCCATTTTTACAATTACATCAATTCCTCGTGTCGGACACCCCCGACATCAATGAATTCCTAATCATAATCCTATCCCTAACCCAACTCCTTTCCGCCTCTGCCACCCAGACTTTCCCGACGTTCCCACGGCGACAATCACCACCCCGACCCGACATCCACAGCCACCAGCAAACATAGACTCCCTAACGCCTCGGCATCTCCGCCGGATCCCAGCGCCCCACATCCGACTTCTCCTCCGCCACCCACGTCCGTTGCATCCACCACCAAAACCAGGACCAACCTCACCCCGCCATCGCCCCTCCCATCTACAAACGAACCAGAACCACCCTGCCACTCCCGTCTGCCGCTCACCATCGGCCCAGTCCCAAGTCGCACCCATAACCGCCACCACCATCCCAAAATAAAAAGGGGAAAATAAAACCCTAAAACTGACTCACCTTGCCGCCGTGCTCGGCGCAGCCCCCTCGCGTGCAACGGCGAGTTCTCCTTCCCGAACTATGCCGTACCCCTCGGTCTCCTCCGCGGCGCCACCCTGTCGAAGCCTCGACTCCGACCTTACATCCTTGCCTCGCCGTTCCTCCGTCGGAAAAGCCCTCGCCTGAGCGCTCCACTGCGCCACCCTATCGCGCCGACGACCGGTGCCTCACTTCGAGCGGCGTTGACACCCGACGGACCGCCCCCGGTGCTCCTCTGCCGACCCAGATGACCACCACGACCAAGCCGCCATGCCGACGAACCACCTCGTCGACGGAGCGGTAAGCGCCGCCAACCCTCGCAAAAGCCCCGTCGATCGCCTCTACCGAAGAGCCCCAGCCGAAACCCTCTTCGTCCGCGCCTCCGGTTTGCCGTCGCCGCCCGGTCGACCTCCTCCGCAAACCGCCACCGCGTCCTCAGTCGAGCCACCAACGCCGACCGCCCGACGCCGAAACCCCAAACTCCACTCTTCCGCTCACCCCGGCGAGCCGCGCCCAGCCTCTCTTCTCTCTCCCGTTCTCGTCCTCCGCCCTCATCTCCTCTATCCGCTGCCCGAACTCCGTCCTGACCGCCTCTCTCTCTTCCTCTCGTTCTCCCCCTCTTCCCACTCACAAATTTCCCCTTCTCTCTTTCTCTTAAAACTTTGTTTTTTTTCTTCGTTCTGAGCTGCTCTCGAATGGAGAGCAGCTGAATACAATTTTTTTTTATTAATTATTATTTTATTAATTTATTTATTTATTTCTTTCTTTCTTTTTTGTTTGTATTTCTTTCTACTGTTGGCTTAGTGAAGAACCTATAGGTTTGTTTATAATTATCATAGTATTACTTGTACTACCAATATATACAGTAGGTATATGCCTATATGTATACAATATATATTATGATTATTATTATTGTGGGTATTGTTATTACTATTTTTATGTCTTACTAGTATTATTGTTAATTATAAAAAAAAAATCTATATATATATTTCAAATTCTTTTTATGTACAATATAAACATAGTATTGGGCTTGGCCCTACATGTGATTTTCAAATTTGGGTTTGGGTTTTTATTATTATATATTTTATGGTATTAAATATGGTTGTAATATTTTCTACAAACAAAATATAGTTTTGATATAAAGATGATTTTATGACTTTCAAGTATTTACCTAAAACTGTTTTATTAATAGAAATATAGTTATTTTTAAATATAATAGATATATTTTCAAAAATAGTTATATATATTTATTTCTATAAATTTTCTTCGATTATATAATCTTATCCATTATCAATCGTTCGTTTCTTATCTTCTTCCAAATCTCGAGCTTATTTATATCATTCCTAGCCAAATTGACTATTCCGGACTCAATGACATAACCTGTGCCACCATCAGAGGTCACCTTATGTAGTTATCACACCGAAGTCGCAGTTCGTGCCACCGTGATTATTACAGCACAACAGGCATCCTACCAGGCAAGACACCTTGCCATTTGCTGTTGATTTATTTTAGCTCATATTTTATATATTATTTATTTTCTTTATGCAAAATAAACTGTGATACATGGCATAATTGTTAGAACTTATTGTTCATTATTATTCCTGCTATGTATTATTTTTCTTACATATTAAACCTAGATTTAAGGGACCACCTTGTGTGTTGCATTCATTGGCCTTGACACGTTGTAACACGAAGTTGTGTGTCGCATGTAGGACACGAAAATACGTGATTGGCTGGCCACCAGTACGTACAAGCCGTGCGATAGGAATAACCGCTAATAGAGGTTGCATGCTAGTTTGACTTAGCGGTTATAGAGGTTACTGTTGTGGATACAACAGAGTAGGCATTGGACGGGAAGGACAATTCCTTAGCGTATGGGCTTCGATGGACTTTTCCTCGTGACCCGGACTCTCCGCTGGAGATACGGGGTTGATGACCCATGATTACTGACGGCCACTGACGATTCTGCGGAACGTCATGCTCTTATTGGTTGGGCCTCTAGTTCTCCAAGGGGGGACTATGCCGATCCTATTTAGCCAGGGCCCATGCGCAGGAAGGGTTGTTCTTAATTACATATCACTTAGAACGGTAGGCTACTTTTATCCATTAGGTACGAGTACTTTTGGTTTGGGTACTTGTATCTGACCGTGGCTTGGAACAATAACTTGTCGCAGATTAGTTCGTCACATCTTGTCCTTGTTTGGTTGTAGGTGTGACTTACTACTTCGATGAGAAGGTATTGAACCTTGTTGGGGTCCGAATACCATATTGGATTCGTAGCATGAAAAGATACGTCGCCGTGAATTAGTTTACCATCTCCTGTCCTTGTTTGGTTGGAGGGATGGTACGCTCATTCAGTAGGTGCGTATTGGACTATGTTATAAATTCAATTAACTTATTTATTTGAGCAATATTTATTCAGTTTATATGGCATGCTATTATGTGTCTTGTTACGTCCCTCTGAGGACATGGTTATCTCTCCAGGTGTGTGCTATTGTCTTTCGCATGTGTTCTAGCTCTAGCCGTGATCATTGCTTCTTCTACGAGGATGATTGCATTTGGATCGTCTTCGCTTCGCTCATTTTATTTTTATGTATTTTTCTTTATTTTGTTGGTTGTGGATTTGTCTTCGCCCAACATATTATATCAAGACGATTCATTCTTATTATATGATATCCTTTATTCATTTATTCTGTGTGGATGAGATAGTTATGGTTCTACTGCATTTTACAGCTTATGTATTCATACGAGGTTTCTATATATTGGAGTGTACTTCGTATAAATACAGCTGGCATGTCTACGTTCCTAGTCCTACGTATTTTGGTATTGGGGCATTACAGTACGACAAAGAGCCATCATACAATCACCTGCGAGTGTTTGGTTGTAAGGCCTTCGTACATGTACCGAAGGACGAGAGGTCCAAACTTGAGCCAAAGACGAGGCGATGCTCTTTGTCGGCTACGGTCGGAATGAGTTTGGCTATAGACTCTACGACCCAGTAGGAAGAAAGCTCTACAGAAGCAGGGACGTGGTATTCGTCGAGGATCAGACCATGACCAACATTCAGGATTCTGAAATGCCTTCTGAGGCTGAGGAATTGCCTGAGTTAGAGGCATTTCGCTTCGAGCAGTTTCCAGAGGACATCGCAGAGGATCCAATTATGGGGGAGCCAGTACATGGAGTTGCTCCCAACCTTGATCATCAGCCTGTTGATGGTGGTCAGGGTGTCCCTCAGGAGGATGAGCATACCAGAGAGGCAGTTCCTGAAGAGGAGGAGGTTGTTGGTATACAGCCAGCACCAGTGGCTCCACTGAGAAGGAGCGATAGAGAGCATCGACCATCTACGAGATACTCACCGGGTAAGTATGTGCTTCTGACTGACGGAGGAGAGCCCGAAAGCTTTGCAGAGGCTATAGAAGATGAACACATGCAGGAGTGGATGCAGGCTTTACAGGAGGAGATGAGTTCCTTATACGCCAATTCCACTTATGAACTGGTACGGTTACCAAAGGGCAAGAAGGCTTTAAAGAATCGATAGGTGTTTAGAGTGAAGCAGACGGATGATGCTACTCGCCCTCGATATCAAGCGAGGCTGGTAGTTAAAGGCTACGGTCAGCGGAAAAACGTGGATTATGATGAGATCTTTTTGCCAGTCATCAAGCAGTCGTCCATTCGGGTGGTGCTAGCATTGGCAGCCAGTTTCGACTTGGAGGTCGAGCAGATGGACGTGAAGACGGCATTCCTCTATGGCGATCTTGAGGAGGAGTTATACATGGAGCAGCCAGAGGGATTCTGTGAGAAGGGCAAGTCACATTTGGTCTACCGATTGAGGAAGAGCATGTATGGTCTGAAGCAGGCTCCGAGGCAGTGGTACAGGAAGTTCGAGTCATTTATGGGGGAGCATGGTTATGCAAGGACGACGTTGGACCATTGCGTATTTGTGAGGTACTTTGTCAAGGATGATTTTATCATTTTATTGCTCTATGTTGATGACATGCTATTAGTGGTTCGGAATGCCACTGGGATAGCGGAGTTGAAGCGCCAACTGGGCATGGCCTTCTCTATGAAGGATTTGGGTGCGGCAAAGACTATTCTTGGAATGGAGATCAGCCGAGAGAGAGAGTCCAAGCTGCTACACTTGTCCCAAAAGAAGTACATTCACCGGGTACTTCAGCGTTTCGGGATGGATAGGTCGAAGAAAGTGAGTTGTCCCCTTGAGCCCACTTTAAGTTCACTGAGGAGCAGTGTCCATCTACTGAGGACAAAAAAGAAGATATGGAGCGGGTTCCATATGCCTCAGCTATGGAAAGTCTTATGTATGCTATGGTGTATACGAGGCCAGACATCGCTCATGCAGTTGGCACAGTTAGCAGGTACCTTTCAAATCCTGGAAGGGTACATTGGAGTGCGGTCAAGTAGATTCTACGATACCTTCAGGGTACTACTGATTGGAGACTTTCTTTTGGTGGTGACGAGCCGAAGCTGGTTGGGTATACCGACGCTGATATGGCTGGAGATGTAGGCACGAGGCGATCGACTTTGGGCTATGTGATGATGTTTGCTGGAGGAGCGGTTTTGTGGCAGTCGCAGTTACAGAAGTGTGTTGCCTTATCGACGACAGAGGCAGAGTATATTGCGGCGACGGAGGCTTGTAAGGAGTTGATGTGGTTGAAAAAGCTGTTACAGGAAATAGGGCTGAAGCAAGTGCAGTATACTTTACTTTGCGATAGCCAGAGTATCATTCACCTTGTGAAGAACCAGACATTTCATAGTCGGTCCAAGCACATTGTGTCACGACCCGCATCCACTGTGAGGGTACGAGTACGTAACAGCGCCCAGCCTACGCCATAGTATCGGCGGTAGAACGCTGTCCTAGGTTACTATCTAATCAACAACTCACGCAATTATATAATGTACTTGTCAAATCTCAACTCCGAATGGAGGACAAGTATAGATATAATGAAATCTCAATCATAGTCTAAGCACGATAAGATAATACAGAAGTTTATAACTAAAGACTAAATAACAACATTTATAAACTACTAAATAATAATATCTCAAATAAACTCAAATACAAACTCGTATCTCAAGTTTTTATAATTCAAGTTCTAAAACATGAAAAACTAAACCAAGTCTACTAGCTAGACTCCCGATCACTCCTGAGTGTCGGGGCCAAAGGTAGCTAAGCCGTCTCCTGCTCCAAGGCAAGTGGGGCAAATGTCCTCAGGGCAAGCATCTGTAATATTTTCAACAGGTCCAGTCAGGACAGAAACGAGCACAATCTCATCTAGAAAACCCAAGTAAATGACAGAAAACTATAAAACAGTTATAGACAGTTGTATTGATGAATATGGCAGTTTGTACGAGTAATAATGTAGAGAGCAGTTAAGGTACAAGGAAAGTAAGGTAACTAAACAAGAAAAGAAACATAGCAAAGAAGACTGTAAAATAAGATCTAGCTGAACTAGAGTAACATAATGAGTTTAGATGGTACAACATAAGTCGAGTGTAATCCCAAAGTGAGTCTAATATAAGATGAGTCGAATGTGATTCTAATCATTGTTCTAATAAGGTGAATCGAATAAGGTGATACGAATAAGGTGATACGAATAGTGATTCACATGATGTTCTAATAATGATTCGAATAAATTCTCCAAGTATGTTTTAAAATACTTAGTTAGACATGTAAACGGCTAAGGGTAAATACGGCACATCACAACCTGGCCGGGTGTGGAATGGCTATCGTTCGAATATTATTCACAGGGGGTGGTTCGAATAGTGGGAATGTTCACATGTCTAATCAAGTATTTCCCCGCCCATCTAATACAAATGAATCCAAAATCTGACACATCAATCGAATACAAGTCCAACTAGCACATGAAGATACGAATAGGTGGTTCGAATAGTAATTCGTATGGTGATTCGAATAATAGAGGTAAGACGAGTAAGTATGTGTGTCGTATACATGGATTCAGAAATAAAAATACGTATTTGTAACAGAGAATCACATACAGCTAACTAGAACTGAAGTACAGTAATTGACAAATAAATGAGAGAACTATCAGAGAATGTACTCGCCTGCTACTCTGAGAAGAGTAGTGTAATATCAGATGCCTGCACCAGAGTCACAATGTCCAAAACAGAGTAATATGGGTTATGACATGTTCAATATAAGAAAAATAAGGGCTACAATGCAAACTATATGATTTATAGGTCAAACTAGGTCAAAGTCAACTCTAAGTCAAACCTGGTCAACTGTCTAGGTCAAACTAGGTCACACTTGGTCCCATCAAGTCTAATCTAGGTTAAGTCAACTCTTGGGCCTAACCAAACCTAGACTAGCTAGCATACACCATTCCAGTCACACAAGTCTTCAAAATACTAACTTAAGTGTACCCTCTCCCTATGCCATAGGCTAACCACATAGGCAATGAGCCATATAGTCTACATCACCCATATTTCATACATGCTCTATGTAAACCTACACACATGCATTACATTCATACATATCATTCATGTATATTGAGGCATACATTAGGTACCACCTCATCATTAAGCATACATTGTATGTCATTCTATATTACATTATATGTATTACATGCATTATATTATACATATATACATTATATTCATTATTTATTCCGACATTCATTCATACATTGTATTGTTCATGAATACATACAATACCTAGATACATACATACATGTTTACCTACATACTTGTATATATACATATAGGTTTATGATACATATATTATTATACATTATAACATATATGTATATTCATATATATAGAGAGGGAAGGGTCACAAGGTATGTGTATGAGCATATATATGTGTGTGTGTGAGGGATCAACATAGGTTAAAGTGTGTGTACATGATATGGTGACATGAGAGCATGGTGTGTTTACAGGTGAGGGTGTGAGTGATAGTTGAGTGTAAATCTCAGTTTTACAACATAGGAAATTCTCAGATTTTCACACTTGAACCTATCTAAATTTCAGTTTAACATAACCCACATTAATAGATATATTAGAACCTATTTAAAAGTAACCAAGGCCCATATCCAATTCCAGGATTTGGATATCAAACCCAACTCAGTTTTTAGAACACTAATCTCAGTTTTTCAGGTTTATGTGTGAGAGGGATCTCAGGTTTTAGCAACCCATCTCAGTTTCATTCATAACCCAACTAAATATCAGTTTTTACATATTACCAAAAATCAGATTTTCAGATTTGAAACATTGAACCATCTCAGGTTTCTACAAACAAAGTAAATCTCAGATTTTCATTTGTGTATGTATTAGCAATGTGTGTGTGTGTGTGAATGGTGTGTGTCTTAGTGCACCTGTGTTGACAGGAATTGGTAGGGTGTTGTGTGTGTTTACATGAGGCCTGTGTGTGTGTATGTGTATGATTGTAACAGTGATTCATATGTGTATGAGGAGGGCAAATGTGTGTACAGTTCAGGAAATAGGAGGGAAAGGAAAACCATTCATACCACCCACAATCAGTACACAATTTTCAGTTTAGTTCAGCTATTGATGAATAGGAAAGGAAGGAAAATCAGTGCATTCAAATCAGTCAAGAAACTGAACCCAGTTTCAGTTTCAACATTCCCTAGCCCAATTCGAATTCAAATACTCACCAAACAGCCCAAAAATTGAACCACAGTTATATAACACATAGAAGAATAGTATTAGGGACTAAAACTAAACATTAATAGTAAAAAAATAGGTTTAATTTAATGTCAAAGTTCAATGTTCAAAATCTGGAAATACCCAGCCTTATACACAGTTCAGGAATTTGGGTAATTAGGATTTAACACATAAAACCAAATTAAAACACGAATTTCTAGGTTGGTAACTCTAGCCTTAGGTGTCCTCTAGTGTCTAGGGTGCCTGAGTGTCCATCTTGACACGATACGACGTGTCAAACTCAAGAAAACCCAAATCGGGTAAATCTGGACTGTATAGAGCAATGTGTGTGCACCAGTGCACGACCTTCGTGGACACACCACGAGACATGACACGTCTCGTGGTCATGCACACGTGTAGCCCACATATAGGGCTACACGATCGATACACTGTTACGTGTCATCATCGTGTCTACATGTGATACGACACGCGTATCAGTATTAAAAAAATCGTGCGTTACAGACCGTGTCGTGCACGCGGTCGAGTGTCTCGTGCTCGTGACACAGGACATAACACATCTCGTGCTCGTGTCCTAGTGTTCACCCAGTGATGGGCTACACACTCGTGCAAACACGAGGTGTCTAAGTGTCGTGTCCGTGCGACACGACGTGCACGAAGTTGGCTCTGTGCGTGTGTGCACTGTACAGTATAAAACCAGTGCACGTGTCCTGGCAGTGGGTTCGTGTCGATTTTTGACACGGACACGGGTCTAATTTGTGCTCAGAGTTAGGATTCTATGATCTACTCCTATAGGGCTAGAAGATTGTTCAATTAGTTTTCAAAATTATTAACATTTAAATCTCACAAGCATTTCATCAAACACCTAGGAAACACTATGATACGTGTCCGATACGGACACCAAACGGACACGAATTCCACCCAAATTTTGGGGACACCTAGGGGACTCCTAGATCTAGCCCTACATGCAAAGAAAACCAAAATTTAAATCAATTTAAAGGGTTTTACCTATGTGTGCAAAAGCTTGGAAAAGCTTCAAATGGGGGATTCCTCCTCTTGATGCCAAAAGCTCCAAATTGACCCAAAGCTGGGATTAAATTCCACATTCAGAAAATAGGAGGAAATTAGGTTCTAATGCAAGAAACTAGGATTAAAAAGGAATTAAAATGGATTTATGGGGATTTTTTGAAGAGGGACAATACCTTTCTTTTTTCAATGTTGAAATGAATGAAAGAAGGAGGCAAGCCCTAGAGAATAAGTGTTTATATAGGGTGGGGATCCCTATGTCTGGTCATTTAGGGTTTGGTTAGGGTTAGGGCTTCTAGTTATGGGCCATGGGCCAAGTCATGATCAAATAAATCATTAAGCCATAAGTCATTTCATGAAACCACAAGCCATGACTTAAATTCACTAAACCAAATTCCCTCATTCTAAAATTAGTTTCTAATGACTAAATGTAGGTTAACCTAAGTTAGACTAGGGTCACCATGGCTAGGGTTAGCTTCTAGGCTAGTTCACTAGGTCTCAACAAGTCAAGTCAACCAAAAAAATCACCAATTCAATAAATCAGCAAATAATTCAAATAAGTCAAAATGACCAAATTACCCCTAGACTAAAAATGATAATTAAATCATCCTAATGACACGGTTAGGCTCTAGGTCATGCAGTCTCTACGATTTTACTAGCTGTACACCAAAATTATAAGTCATGACTTAAAGCAGTTTTTAAATAGTTTAAAAATTATTAAAATCACCAAAAATCATAATATGAAATAAATATCAATAATTAATATTTATAAATACAAAATTTTAAAAAATACCCTCATCTGGAAAACTGGGTGTTAAAATTCTATCCACCTTATAAAAATTTCGTCCTCGAAATTAAGATGATCGCATCTTCCCTAAGTTAAACCCCCAATCAATCAAAGTCAAGAGTTAATCCTGCAAACATAATCTTACGGGTCGTGATTTCACAGTCTCGAACAGGGAAGCTACACTATCTAGCAATCACAAGCAATATCCTGGCAGGTACTAATGGAAATCACACATGAAAGTAGGGAAGAAGAACAGGAAGACGAACCTTCTAACCCATCACCTACAGCGTCGGTCTCCTCGACTGCCATCGCAAAAGCTCCACCCCTCTAGGCATGGTGCTACGCTACAGGTGGCCTAGCTCCCTCTCTCTGACCCGGTGCTCCATCATATACGGGTGCAATAGGGCAATCCCTGACCTGATGAGCGACGGATCCACAGAACAGACAAACCTTCCGCCTCCTATAACAAGTCTCCCAAATGTGCCCTGCCCTCTTACAGTAAGCACAAGTCTGCACCGTGCGGGCCTGCCCTCTAGGCTGATGCTGTACCTACTGTACTCTTACCGGTGCCTGCATCTGCTGAATCTATACATGAGGCATCTTGGCCTGGCCTCCGCTGCTGCTGCCCCCAACTGGGTCTCGCCCCCTCTTGAGCCTAAGCTCAAGATCATCCTCAGCTAATAAGGCTCCCGTCAAAATCTTCTCAAAAGTGGCATCCCTGTTGCCCTTGGTCAAGGACTTGACTTCCTTGACCAGACCCTTCCGGAACCTCTGGGCCTTCGTCGTCTCGCTCAAACCCTCTACGAATCTGTCGAGGCGGCCGAACTCCCCAGCGTACTCCTCCACTGACAGGCTCCCCTGAACCAAGCTATCGAACTGCGACTCCAAGGCTCGAAGCGCTGAATCTGGAAAGAACTTCTTCTTGAAGAAGCCCTTGAACTCCTCCCAGGACTGTCCAGCTACCCCCACCCTGGGGTCTGACTGATACCAGGTGCGAGCAAGATCTCATATCCGGCTAGCTGCTGCCTCTATCTGGAGATCTGCCGGTATCCGGGCCAGGCGAAAGATATCCTCTATATGCTTCATCCACTCGTCAGCATACAGAATCCCCTCCGTCCCCAGGAAGTCTCTGGGGCTCATCTTCTGAAACTGCTCTATCCCCGGTGTCCTCAGCTGCTGAACCACTGGTCGAGCTGCGACCGTCGTAAGGGCCAACTCCATGCTCCTGTCCTATCGGGCCTACTGCCGGTCCATAAACTGCTGGAAGTAAGCGAACATCTGTGCCGCATCCACGTGTCCTGTAGGCGGCGGCTGCTGAAACTGCATCTCTGGGATGACCAGGTCCTGCCCCCGAGCTGGTGGAGGCATACCCCTTGCTGCTGCTGCTGAAGTCCCAATATGAGTAGAGGTGGCAGGAGCTGCAGCTTCCTGACCCTGCTGAACTGGCTGAGAGGTGGCAGTCCCCTCTACAACAACTGCTGCACCAGAGCGATGTGATCGTGGCTCCACCATCCTGAAGACAGATCGAACAAGGAAGTCAATACTGAGCAGGAATCGATATATCAAAGGAGGACAGTTATTTCAAAGAAGGCAAATCAGTACGATATGTAGATGGCATGATTTAAAGCAAAATTTTTACTAACTGTGATTGAGTGCCTCTCCGGTAAAGCCTATCTCTCAGTCCTATCGCAGGCTCGCAGCAGTACAACTAAGTCGCCATACTACCGCGATATCGCACTAATGCGACTCTCGACCTGCATGGGCCACCACTAAAAACGTGTCACGACCCGTACCCACTTTGAGGGTACGAGTACGTAACAGCGCCCAGCCTACGCCGCATTGTCGGCGGTATGACGCTGTCCTAGGTTACTATCTAATCAACAACTCACGCAATTATATAATGTACTGTCAAATCTCAACTCCGAATGGAGGACAAGTATAGATATAAAGAAATCTCAATCACAGTCTAAGCACGATAAGATAATACAGAAGTTTATAACTAAAGACTAAATAACAACATTTATAAACTACTAAATAATAATATCTCAAACAAACTCAAATACAAACTCGTATCTCAAGTTTTTACAATTCAAGTTCTAAAATATGAAAAACTAAACCAAGTCTACTAGCTAGTCTTCCGATCACTCCTGAGTGTCGGGGCCAAAGGTAGCTAAGCCGTCTCCTACTCCAAGACAAGTGGGGCAAATGTCCTAGGGCAAGCATCTGTAATATTTTTAACAGGTCCAGTCAGGACAGGAACGAGCACAATCTCATCTAGAAAACCTAAGTAAATGACAGAGAACTATAAAGCAGTTATAGACAGTTGTATTGATGAATATGGCAGTTTGTACGAGTAATAATGTAGAGAGCAGTTAAGGTACAAGAAAAGTAAGGTAACTAAACAAGAAAAGAAACATAGCAAAGAAGATTGTAAAATAAGATCTAGCTGAACTAGAGTAACATAATGAGTTCAGATGGTACAACATAAGTCGAGTGTAATCCCAAAGTGAGTCTAATATAAGATGAGTCGAATGTGATTCTAATCATTGTTCTAATAAGGTGAATCGAATAAGGTGATACGAATAAGGTGATACGAATAGTGATTCACATGATGTTCTAATAATGATTCGAATAAATTCTCCAAGTGTGTTTGAAAATACTTAGTTAGACATGTAAACGGCTAAGGGTAAATACGGCACATCACACACCTGGCCGGGTGTGGAATGGCTATCGTTCGAATATTATTCACAGGGAGTGGTTCGAATAGTGGGAATGTTCACATGTCTAATCAAGTATTTTCCTGCCCATCTAATACAAATGAATCCAAAATTCGACACATCAATCGAATAAAAGTCCAACTAGCATATGAAGATATGAATATGTGGTTCGAATAGTGATTCGTATGGTGATTCGAATAATAGAGGTAAGACGAGTAAGTATGTGTGTCATATACATGGATTTAGAAATAAAAATACGTGTTTGTAACAGAGAATCACATACAGCTAACTAGAACTGAAGTACAGTAATTGACAAGTAAATGAGAGAACTATCAGACAATGTACTCGCCCACTACTCTGAGAAGAGTAGTGTAATATCAGATGCCTGCACCAGAGTCACAATGTCCTAAACAGAGTAATATGGGTTATGACATGTTCAATATAAGAAAAATAAGGGCTACAATGCAAACTATATAATTTCTAGGTCAAACTAGGTCAAAGTCAACTCTAAGTCAAACCTGGTCAACTGTCTAGGTCAAACTAGGTCACACTTGGTCCCATCAAGTCTAATCTAGGTTAAGTCAACTCTTGGGCCTAACCAAACCTAGACTAGCTAGCATACACCATTCCAGTCACACAAGTCTTCAAAATACTAACTTAAGTGTACCCTCTCCCAATGCCATAGGCTAACCACATAGGCAATGAGCCATATAGTCTACATCACCCATATTTCATACATGCTCTATGTAAACCTATACACATGTATTATATTCATACATATCATTCATGCATATTGAGGCATACATTAGGTACCACCTTATCATTAAGCATACATTGTATGTCATTCTATATTACATTATATGTATTACATGCATTATATTATACATTATATACATTATATTCATTATCTATTCCTACATTCATTCATACATTGTATTGTTCATGAATACATACAATACCTAGATGCATACATACATGTTTACCTACATACTTGCATATATACATATAGGTTTATGATACATATATTATTATACATTATAACATATATGTATATTCATATATATAGAGAGGGAAGGGTCACAAGGTATGTGTATGAGCATATATATATGTGTGTGTGAGGGATCAACATAGGTTAAAGTGTGTGTACATGATATGGTGAAATGAGAGCATGGTGTGTTTACAGGTGAGGGTGTGAGTGATAGTTGAGTGTAAATCTCAGTTTTACAACATAGGAAATTCTCAAATTTTCACACTTGAACCTATCAAAATTTTAGTTTAACATAACCCACATTAATACATATATTATAACCTATTTAAAAGTAACCAAGGCCCAAATCCAATTCTAGGATTTGGATATCAAACCCAACTCAGTTTTTAGAACACTAATCTCAGTTTTTCAGGTTTATGTGTGAGAGGGATCTCAGGTTTTAGCAACCCATCTCAGGTTCATTCATAACCCAATTATATATCAGTTTTTACATATTACCAAAAATCAGATTTTCAGATTTGAAACATTGAACCATCTCAGGTTTCTACAATCAAAGTAAATCTCAGATTTTCATTTGTGTATGTATTAGCAATGTGTGTGTGTGTGAATGGTGTGTGTCTTAGTGCACCTGTGTTGATAGGAATTGGTAGGGTATTGTGTGTGTTTATATGAGGCCTGTGTGTGTGTATGTGTATGATTGTAACAGTGATTCATATGTGTATGAGGAGGGTGAATGTGTGTACAGTTCAGGAAATAGGAGGGAAAGGAAAACCATTCATACCACCCACAATCAGTACACAATTTTTAGTTTAGTTCAGCTATTGATGAATAGAAAAGGAAGGAAAATCAGTACATTCAAATCAGTCAAGAAACTGAACCCAGTTTCAGTTTCAACATTCCCTAGCCCAATTCGAATTCAAATACTCACCAAACTGCCCAAAAATTGAACCACAGTTATATAACACATAGGAGAATAGTATTAGGGACTAAAACTAAACATTAACAGTAAAAAATAGGTTTAATTTAATATCAAAGTTCAATATTCAAAATCTGGAAATACCCAGCCTGATACACAGTTCAGGAATTTGGGTAATTAGGATTTAACACATAAAACCAAATCAAAACACAAATTTCTAGGATGGTAACTCTAGCCTTAGGTGTCCTCTAGTGTCTAGGGTGCCTGAGTGTCCATCTTGACACGACACGACGTGTCAAACTCAAGAAAACCCAAATCGGGTAAATCTGGACTGTGCAGAGCAATGTGTGTGCACCAGTGCACGACCTTCGTGGACACACCACGAGACACGACACGTCTCGTTGTCATGCACACGTGTAGCCCACATATAGGGCTACACGATCGACATACTGTTACATGTCATCATCGTGTCTACATGTGATACGACATGCGTATCAGTGTCAAAAAAATCGTACGTTACAGACCGCATCGTGCACGTGGTCGAGTGTCTCGTGCTCGTGACACAGGACACGACACATCTCGTGCTCGTGTCCTAGTATTCGCCCAGTAATGGGCTACACACTCATGTAAACAAGAGGTGTCCAAGTGTCGTGTCCGTGCGACACGATGCATGCGAAGTTGGCTCTATGCGTGTGTGCACTGTGCAGTGTAAAACCAGTGTACGTGTCCTGGCAGTGGATTCGTGTCGATTTTTGACATGGACACGGGTCTAATTTGTGCTTAGAGTTAGGGTTCTATGATCTACTCCTATAGGGCTAGAAGATTGTCCAATTAGTTTTCGAAATTATTAACATTTAAATCTCACAAGCATTTCATCAAACACCTAGGAAACACTATGACACGTGTCCGATACGGACACCAAACGGACATGAATTCCACCCAAATTTTGGGGACACCTAGGGGACTCCTAGATCTAGCCCTATATGCAAATAAAACCAAAATTTAAATCAATTTAAAGGGTTTTATCTATGTGTGCAAAAGCTTGGAAAAGCTTCAAATGGGGGATTCCTCCTCTTGATGCCAAAAGCTCCAAATTGACCCAAAGCTGGGATTAAATTCCACATTCAAAAAATAGGAGGAAATTAGGTTCTAATGCAAGAAACTAGGATTAAAAAGGAATTAAAATATATTTATGGGGATTTTTGGAAGAGGGACAATACCTTTCTTTTTTTAATGTTGAAATGAATGAAAGAAGGAGGCAAGCCCTAGAGAATAAGTGTTTATATAGGGTGGGGATCCCTATGGCTGGTCATTTAGGGTTTGGTTAGGGTTAGGACTTCTAGTTATGGGCCATGGGCCAAGTCATGATCAAATAAATCATTAAGCCATAAGTCATTTCATGAAACCACAAGCCATGACTTAAATTCACTAAACCAAATCCCCTCATTCTAAAATTAGTTTCTAATGACTAAATGTAGGTTAACCTAAGTTAGACTAGGGTCACCATGGCTAGGGTTAGCTTCTAGGCTAGTTCACTAGGTCTCAACAAGTCAAGTCAACCAAAAAATTCACCAATTCAATAAATCACCAAATAATTCAAATAAGTCAAAATGACCAAATTATCCCTAGGCTAAAAATGATAATTAAATCATCCTAATGACACGGTTAGGCTCTAGGTCATGCAGTCTCTACGGTTTCACTAGCTGCAAACCAAAATTACAAGTCATGACTTAAAGCAGTTTTTAAATAGTTTAAAAATTACTAAAATTACCAAAAATCATAATATGAAATAAATGTCAATAATTAATATTTATAAATACAAAATTTCAAAAAATACCCTCATCTGGAAAACTGGGTGTTACACATTGAGACTCGATATCAATGGATACGAGAGTGATAGTGTCAACATAGTGTAAGGGGGTACATGAGGTAATATAGGATTTGTGTTAACATAAAATATTACATAACATTAACTTGTATATTTCATACATTACATCTATTATTATATTACATTCATGCTTTCATTCATTCATCATTCATTTATTCTCTTGTACTACTATATGTACCATACATTACACACTATGGAACCTACATATTCATTACAAGCCATACTTATACATGCTTACATTATCACCTCATACATCATTTATTTAACTATTTACTCATGCTTTCATTCTCTATTTAATTACATAATGTATATACATTAATATGGGTTAAAATTAAATAGAACATTATATTACACACAAGGGTGCACAAAATGCATATACCGAATAATAACTCCTACTAATAATCAATACTGTACCATCTCAGCATGAATTAAAATTTAGGATTAAAGTATGTTATAGATCTATGTGTTAGCTTTTCGAAACTTCAAACGGATCGCATTTTCGTTTCCGAAAACTCCCGGAATCGCGAAAACACCGAGAACGCATTTGTCTTTCATATAGCTGACACTCAAATAATTCTCCAGAAAGTTACAGAAAGAATTAGGCCTATTAATATATGTTTTTGGAAATCTAACTTCAATACGCTTCTTTTAAAAAAAATGGGAGATTAAACCAAGCTTTGAGCTAGAAGTTATGACATTTCTAAGTTAGGGCTGAAATTAAAAACGTGGATAAAAATCATGACGGATTTAGATAGTTTGAGCCAAAAGAATACACAATATATATCCTAATTATCCACAACAATAATAGCAATAATAATATGAGGAACCACACTCACAAACTTGATTATATAATTATCATGAACCATTTATTACATATATAAATATAGATACACTCTCATTACAATATATATATATATAAATCTATATATGTAACATGAACACATCCACAACACAAAGGACACTCCTCTGACCTCCAAATGGACACAAAATAGACACAAATGGAGATACAACCATGGGGGTCATTCCTATGGGTTCAAAATAGACCTATATGCTTGAAAAAAATGAAAAGGAGAAGGGATTTATACCTCCCGGTAGATCGAATCGAAGAAAAACCTTCCCGGAGCGACACCGACACGTAGAGATTCCAAAAGGACACGAACGAGCTCCGAATCCTCCCAAACTTGGGTAGCTTCCTCCTTGGCTAGAATGGAGAAGGAAAGAAGAAGATTTGGTGGTGAAATGGAAGGATTTGGTGGAGAAATTGCTAGGGATTGCTCTCTAGGAATTTGGGGAAGAACAAGAGAGAGAAAAATAGATAGATAATAAGAAATGGGAGGCTCAACCCTATCCTTATTGTGGCTGGCCATAAAGGTGGTTTTGTCCTATTAGGAAAAGTCTAAAAGCCCCTACTAACCTATTCTATGAGTATTAGGAAAGGGCTAATTGGTTGGGGCTAAATTAGTCATTCTAAAGTCTCTAATCACACTAAACTTATCCATAATAATTAGTCTAACCTCTAACTAAAATATTTCTATCATGTGGACTAAAATTAATATCATATGGGCCATGCCTAACTAGTGTGTGGGTCCCACTAGAGTCAAACTACCCCCGGGTCCCCGTTTCAAGTCGGATTGAGTTGAAATTCGAACCCGACTCAAATAACCCCAAAACAATATCATAAATAATAAAATAATATCAAAATAATTCAAAGAGATCAAATGCAAAAAATATCCTTAGGCCAAAAATGACATTAAAATATCATAATCACATGGTTAGGCTCTAGGTCAAACAGTCTCTAGGGTTTCACTAGCAAAACGTCAAAACCACAAGTCATTGATTTAAATAATTTTAAAATGATTTAAAATCACCAAAAAATCATATCATGAATTAAATATCATTATTAAAATAATTATAAACACAAAATTTTAAAATTACCCTCATTTGGGAAACTGGGTGCTACAACTCTACCCACCTTAGAAAAATTTCGTCCTCGAAATTTAAGATCGATAGTACTCCTTCTAGAGCCTCTAACCTACCCAATATCTAAGATAACACTTCCTAACACTGGAATAATAAACGGACATCTAAAAAGTGTCAATCTAGGAATACCTCCAATACTGCTCTGCTGTACGGCGGTAATGGAGCTTCAATAGAATATGGACTGGAACCTATATCCAAGGGACTGGACCTATTTTAAAGTGGTCTTAACTAAGGATGAAAAAGAACTGATCATAGGCTATAGGTATGCTCAAACTATTATCTTCCTATTAACCATCTATTAATACATTCTATTACCAAAGGAACGATGCATTACTAAGACATATAGGCCCCTATCTCTCATAACACATTTATGCTCACCAAAAGACTAGTACATCCCATCAAGGCTGATACTATAATCTCTCATAAATCTCATAAGCTACATGTTTATAGACACACATCCCCACATCAAGGACTAACCTATATATATCTACAACTGATACTAATGGGGTGACGTCCCTATCTTCCAACAATCAAGGTCTAATTTTTTTTCTCTAAATCATGCAATTTGAAGGAATAGTATACAAGGACAGGGCATACCGTAGCAGTTGGAAGTCTCACCTAGGTACACTAATCATTCTAGGTCAAAACAGTACTATGGTATCAACACACAAACAATCTAGGGTGTCCTAATTAGGAAGGTAAGGGAACAACAATCATCAAGGTTGTAGGGCTGTCTACCATCCTATATAAAAATTGGTCATTAACAAGCAACTAAGAAATTATTAAAAGGTTACTATTCCATAAAATGGCAAAAATTAAAAATTTAGGCACAACAAATCACAAATAGATTTTTGTCTTGACACGATCTAAGTTGATCAATTTCGGGATAAAACGAGATTTGGACAAGAAGGGAAATCAATAAAATCGAAGTATGAGCACGAGCATCCAATGATGGAGGTTCAGGTCATGATTAAATTTAGTTCGACTGAGTACGAATACGAGGTTCATAGGCGATAAAAAGATTTCAAGGAGAATTGTCAAGGCTGTCGCGAATGAGACTCTAGGGTCAAGTTTAACTATGTCTCCATTCTCGTAGATTGATACATAAAAAAGTGAACCAAAGTACAATAGGTTGATCAGACCATCATGTACCGGTTCTAATTAGATAATATGTTAGTGGGTGGCCACCCAATAAAATATGTCATGACCAAGCTCGAAGATAGATAAGCTTGCAAAACTAAGGCTAATTTAGCAGCACAAGATATAAGGGTGGTAATGATGAAAGGAATTACATAGTCCAAGTTTCTTAACCAACGGGTCAAGTAATCAGATAAGGTACAAAGTTAAGCATCTAAGGAAACAAGCATAACACCATCACATGTCGGGTCGAAAGAATTGAGTCAAGGCTGGATTTCTAATTGAAATAAGAAGAAATTTAGTATAATGGTAGAGGTTATAGTTTAGCCAGTTGACCAGAAAAGCATATCAAGAAAATAGAGTACAAGAAGACGGGTTTTAGTGGGACATGATATACCTACACGAAGGTGAGCTCGTCTAGGTCTTGTATATAAGATTTGTTGGAGGGTAACAACTAGTATTATATTTCGAATATCAAATTCACGATAAGGAACGTCAAGGATCTCAATTAGAAAGTGGGAGTTCAAGAGGTGGTAATTAATGCACAAAAATAATAAAGATCGAGTTAGTCATCTGCTTCTGATACTCTTAAGTTCATCTGGTCATAACTTGCCAATCATATCTTTACTTCACCAGTCTCCATATGAAAATTTAACCTTTACTTAAACCCTTACCATGACTACCGTAGGCAATTCCCAATTTTTAAACATCACTCTTGAAGTACAACCCTCACATTTAGGAATCAACATTAACCATTTATTTAAATTTCTAAGTTCTTTCACCTTGTCTTAAATTTGACCCAAAACCTCTAAATCCCGTTTACGAATTCCTTGAACTTGTTCAAATTGTTCTTCTCGTATTATTTAATTTAAATCTCTACGCCTTACAAAACTTATCTTTCATCATAGAATCAACTTCCGTATTTTCTTCGACATACACCCTTGAATATTATTCTCCTAAAAATATTTCAAAACAATCTCTAAACTCCCAAAATTTGTGCTCTCTCTATCCCTAGTCATTTCCTCGTAACATCTTGTTTAATATCCTTATTAAACACAATTAACTTCTCTTTTCCATTACTAACCTTCTACATAGCCTCAGAGTAAAAGTTTTCCCCAGAATCAATAACCAAGATTTTCTAAGTTCTCAAAACTAGGTTGACCTCTGATATCTTGAATACACCTATAAACTATCTCATAACCCCAAAATTTCTCTAAATATAATTATTTTCAGATTGGCAGTATACATCTCTTTATTCTATTCGAGACCTTTACCACATTTCTATCTCAAGTTTTCATATAGAACACTCCACATTTGATTTCCTTTAGATCATCATAAAATAATCAGTTATGTCTTCTCTGAGCTACATAATTTACATCACTTCCTTAACATTTCTCAGGCAAAATGATATGAAGATTCAAGAGTTGTCAAGGTATAGCTGACAAAATTATATACGAGATAGGGAATTGATATAATCAGGACAGGTATATAAGACAGGGAATGATGGTAGTAAAAATATTGGCAGAAAAAGAATGATAATAGAATCTGTTCTGCTTATCTATTTAAAAGAGGGACCCATTTTTTTGAAACAAGAATTATAATACCTAATCCAAAATAAGGCCTAGCAAAATCATTGGTTTATTGTATTAAGAAGAAATAAATTTTTGTAAGAAGTTACACAAGGTTTATAAAAATAGCTAAAGCTACATCCTAAGTAAACAATGAGAAACAAAACAAACAAAACAACAATAATTCCTTCTTTTTTTGAATGACTGAAATAAAAGTAGCAAAAACATGTTCGAAAACATTTAAGGTACAATCTGATAATCATATGCGTCTATCCAAAATCATGGTACTCTAAATTCTCGTCATACTAGTGAGCAAGGCTACGATAATCACAGAAGCCTTGACTTATGCACATACCTCTAGAATCATGGTATTTAACATTTTTGTGATGCCGCTAGCTTGGCTGCGAAAACCTTAAATTTCCACACCCGAGAAATATATCCAAAATCAGACTATATGTCCTCACCATGCTGGCTAATGTGACTATATAAGACAAGATTTCCATAACTTAGATGACCTAGCCCATATAATTTTATCTTGCCAAAAATTAAATTAAATCAACAATGAATACCAAAAAAAATCAAATTTATCAACGAATATCAAAATTCAGAAATGAACAAAATCCTTCAAATCAAATAACTACAAACTCGGATGCTTTAGCTAACATCAAGATTCAAATTTCAACAATCTTCATCAAAATCAATAAATACAAACTCAAATTCAATAATAATCTATCAAAATCAAATTCAATAGCAGAAAGTAAAGATAAATCAAATCAAGAAAAAAGAAAAGAGTTTTCAAATCGGAGTTAAACAAGATTCTCAAGGGTCGTCCCAGGAATCTCTCAAGGGATCCTAATTGTGATTGAGTATCTTCAAAAATATATCCTAATCCTACTGCAGGCTGTAGTAGTACTCTAGTTCGAATACCACTACACAAACTCGACCTGCATGGGCCACCACTAAAAACGTGTCACGACCCGCACCCTAGAGTTAGGGCACGAAAACGTAACAACGCCCAGCCTACGCCGCAGTGTCGGCGGTAGAACGCTGTCCTAGGTCTCAATGCATCTAACAGTATAAGACTAAATAGTTTATACTCCCCGAATGGGGGTGACATAGCAGAATGTAAGCTCAATCACATCTAAGGTAGAGCATAAAGGAAGATAGATAAAACATAAAATCAAAAAGAGATACAACAGATAGAAGTCTAAGTGTCTAAGATACAAACTCAGAATACATCTCAAAACACAAATACAGTAATCCATAAATACAACTCAAGATGACTGAAAATAAACTATAAGCAAAAACCCTAGCTATCTATGCAACCTCTACTGTCTCCTCTAGGCTAGCAGGCAACCTCCAGGCTATCTGTAAAATTTATCAACAGGTCCAGTCAGGACAGGAGCGAGTACAGTATATCTCAACAGATCATAGCAGATTAAAAAATATAATCATGCAGTAGAGTAAAATACAGGATCTGAAGAAATATAGTATTTAAACAAGAGAGAGAACTGTAACAGAAATATCTACTATAAATAGAGAACTAACAGTGGCTAGTGAGTCAGAGTACGAGATAGCACATGTGAACAGGATAGATTTGCACAGGATATCGAGGTGCACAGGATCTACACTACAATGGAATTGTTCACACAACTACTAGCACTCCCCCGTATCCCCAATCAATACACAAGGATCTAAACAGGTTATGTTATTGCACAGGATATCACATGGGGCCCATATAGGGTGCACATGATAGTATACATGGGGGCTCCGTGAACATGAGAGTACAAGATTCACAGGAGTGCACATGTAAAATGGAAGCACAGGAGTACATGATGAAAGTGTAACGCACATGACACAATGTACCCGATGCTCCCGAGGGGGATAACATCGCATGAGAAGATCCATATAGCACTAATCCGTGATAATGTCGTGACAGCATCAAGTATAGTAATCTAAAGCAGGAATATAATTCTAAGTAGGATATAAAATGATCAGAGAATGTACTCGCCTGATATCTGAATGTCCAAGGTAAAGATACTGTCCGAGGAGAGGTGTCTGGCTCCTAATTAGAACAGCATAAGTCACAACATGTCAAGAAGGGTAATATAAAGCACTACAATACATTCTACATGAATCTAGGTCAAATTAGGCCAAAGTCAACCCTTGGTCAACTCTGGTCAACTGCACTAGTCAAACTAGGTCAAACTAGGTCATGTCCTAACCCAGCAAGTCTTACTAGGCCTAACCAAGACTTATCCTAGCAAGCACACATCAATACAAGGCTATACAAGCCAACATACACCCAACTCTATATAGCATGCAATTATTCAATACTCAAATAGGCAAGAATTCACATTGGATATACACTAGGTAATCTATTACTTTAAACTATATATGTCTACACATATATACACATGTATATATTGGTATTCAACATTAGGTCTATAATCATGGCATTTCAAATGGTTATATAAACTTATATATTACAACACAATATGCTAACATATATATAATATACATACATAGCTAAGTTAACTATATTCATAAATACTTATTTAAGAGGCTATGTGTGTGTATGTGAACATGGCAAAGGGGCAAGTGAGGGTTAAATGGGCATACATAGTGTATACATATCAAAGAGTGTCAAAGTGTAAGTGAACAATGTGTCAAGTGTGATAGTGTCAACATAGTGTAAGGGGGTACATGAGGTAATATAGGATTTGTGTTAACATAAAACATTACATCTCATTAACTTGTATATTTCATACATTACATCTATTATTACATTACATTCATGCTTTCATTCATTCATCATTCATTTATTCTCTTGCACTACTATATGTACCATACATTACAAACTATGGAACCTACATATTCATTACAAGCCATACTTATACATGCTTACATTATCACCTCATACATCATTTATTTAACTATTTACTCATGCTTGCATTCTCTATTTAATTACATAATGTATATACATTAACATGGGTTAAAATTAAATAGAAAATTATATTACACACAAGGGTGCACAAAATGCATATGCCGAATAATAACTCCTACTAATAATCAATACTGTACCATCTCAGCATGAATTAAATTTTAGAATTAATGTATGTTATAGATCTATGTGTTAGCTTTCCGAAACTTCAAACGGATCGCATTTTCGTTTCCGAAAACTTCCGGAATCGCGAAAACACCGAGAACGCGTTTGTCTTTCGTACAGCTGACACTCAAATAATTCTCCAGAAAGTTACAGAAAGAATTAGGCCAATTAATATATGTTTTTGGAAAGCTAACTTCAATACGCTTCTTTTCAAAAAACGGAAGATTAAACCGAGCTTTGAGCTAAAAGTTATGACATTTCTAAGTTAGGGCTGAAATTAAAAACGTGGATAAAAATCATGACGGATTTAGATAGTTTGAGCCAAAAGAATACACAATATATATCCTAATTATCCACAACAATAATAGCAATAATAATATGAGGAACCACACTCACAAACTTGATTATATAATTATCATGAACCATTTATTACATATATAAATATAGATACACTCTCATTACAATATATATATATATAAATCTATATATGTAACATGAACACATCCACAACACAAAGGACACTCCTATGACCTCCAAATGGACACAAAATGGACACAAATGGAGATACAACCATGGGGGTCATTCCTATGGGTTCAAAATAGACCTATATGCATGAGAAAATAAAAAGGAGAAGGGATTTATACCTCCCGGTAGATCGAATCGAAGAAAAACCTTCCCGGAGCGACACCGACACGTAGAGATTCCAAAAGGACATGAACGAGCTCGAATCCTCCCAAACTTGGGTAGCTTCCTCCTTGGCTAGAATGGAGAAGGAAAGAAGAAGATTTGGTGGTGAAATGGAAGGATTTGGTGGAGAAATTGCTAGGGATTGCTCTCTAGGAATTTGGGGAAGAACAAGAGAGAGAAAAATAGATAGATAATGACAAATGGGAGGCTCAACCCTATCCTTATTGTGGCTGGCCATAAAGGTGGTTTTGTCCTATTAGGAAAAGTCCAAAAGCCCCTACTAACCTATTCTATGAGTATTAGGAAAGGGCTAATTGGTTGGGGCTAAATTAGTCATTCTAAAGTCTCTAATCACACTAACCTTATCCATAATAATTAGTCTAACCTCTAACTAAAATATTTCTATCATATGGACTAAAATTAATATCATATGGGCCATGCCTAACTAGTGTGTGGGTCCCACTAGAGTCAAACTACCCCCGGGTCCCCGTTTCAAGTCGGATTGAGTTGAAATTCGAATCCGACTCAAATAACCCCAAAACAATATCATAAATAATAAAATAATATCAAAATAATTCAAAGAGTTCAAATGCAAAAAATATTCTTAGGCCAAAAATGACATTAAAATATCATAATCACATGGTTAGGCTCTAGGTCAAACAGTCTCTAGGGTTTCACTAGCAAAACGTCAAAACCACAAGTCATTGATTTAAATAATTTTAAAATGATTTAAAATCACCAAAAAATCATATCATGAATTAAATATCATTATTAAAATAATTATAAACACAAAATTTTAAAATTACCCTCATTTGGGAAACTGGGTGCTACAAGATGAAAAGGAAGAGTTGATACAGCTGATTAAAATTATATTGATATCTTTGTATGGAGTTATGAGGATATATCGGAATTAGATCCTAAAGTTGCTACTCATAAACTTAATATTCTTCCTAATGCCAAGCCTATAAAACAACAGCAACGGCATTTTCGACCTGATATGATGGATGTGATTAAAGCAAAAGTTAAAAAGCTGATTACATGCGACTTTGTTCGTGAAGAACAACACCCAGACTGGGTAGCCAACATTGTTTCTGTTATGAAGAAGACCAGAAAAGTCCGAGTTTGCATAGATTTTTGAGATCTTAACGCAGCTTGTCCAAAAGACGAATTTCTGCTTCCGATTACCGATGTCATGATAGACAATACATGTGGCTTTGAACGCATGTCTTTCATGGACGGATTTTCAGGATACATTTAAATTAAGATGCATCCAGGAGATGAAAAGCATACTGCTTTTCGTACACCCCTCGGAGTTCACTGCTATACGGTTATGCCATTTGGTCTGAAAAATATCGGTGCTACGTATCAACGGGCTATGAGCAATATTTTTTAAGAGCATATATGAAAAATAGTTGAATGTTATGTAGATGATATCGCTGTCAAAAGTCAAATAAAGGATGACCACATTCAAGACTTAAAGACGGTGTTTGATTTGATGCGTCAACATCAATTAAAAATGAATCCCACTAAGTCTTTCTTAAGGGTTTTCAGTGGCAAGTTTTTGGGATTTGTCATCACTTCTCAAGGTATCCATGTTGATCCTGACAAAATTAAAGCAATTCTTGAGATGTGTCCTCCACGCAATCTAAAAGAACTTCGCGACTTCCAAGGCCGCATTGCTTATATCAGGAGGTTTATATCTAACCTATCTGGAAGATGTTAACCTTTCTCTCGTCTATTGAAGAAGGGAGTATCATTTGTTTGGGATGAAGCATGTCAGAAAGCCTTCAATGACATCAAGCAATACCTTACAAATCCCCTTATTTTGGTACCTCCAGTAGTAGGAAGACCATTTTTGCTATATGTTTGAGCCTTAGATCATTCTCTTGGTGCTCTTCTCGCACAGAAAAGTAATTTGGGTCACGAACAGGTAATTTATTATCTCAGCTGAATGATGGTTGGAGTTGAACACAGGTATACTCATGTAGAAAAATAATATCTGGGCTTAGTTTTTGCCATTCAAAAGACACGACATTATGTGTCAGGACAGACTATTCATGTCATCTCCCGAATAAATCATATTTGAGTGTTGATAAGGAAACCGAGCATCCTTAATTCCAGGTTAGCCACTGGGCGATGTTGCTTACTCCTTATGATATGGTCTACGTACCTCAAAAGTCAGTGAAAGGTCAAGCATTAGCTAATTTCTTAGCTGCTCATCCTATACCTGAAACATCGAAGCTATATGAGGACATTCCAGATGAAGTCGTGGATTGCAACATGACTTTGAAGGATGACATTTGGCAATTATATTTTGATGGGGCATCGCGGGTCGGACCTAAAGGCAATATTGTTTCCGGAGTAGGAATAGTCCTGGTTTCTCCTGACAAGATGGTCACATACCGTGCTTATTCTCTCAATGAGCCATGCTCTAATAATGTAGCAGAATATAATGCTCTCTTGATTGGTCTCCAAATAGCAAAAGAATTGGATATTGAGTTCTTAGAAGCTTATGGAGATTCTCAACTGATTGTTAATCAGGTTAGAGGGACATATGAAGTCAGAAATTCTGATCTCATCCCATATCATCAAGTGGTAATCGAATTGGTCCTTTCATTCAAAGGATTCTTCATTGAATTCGTACCATATTCTCAAAATTTGGAAGCTGATGCTCTTGCCAGTTTAGCTACAGATTTAGCTGTTCCAATCAGGAGACAAAATACCATTACTTTGTTGGATAGAGACTTATTCTGTGTTAAGAATAATCTGTATATTGAACAGAGTTATACTACAGAATCAAGTTCCCAGCAGAGGGATTGGAGAAGTCCATTTATTGACTACGCAGTTCATGGGATTTTACCTGAAGATCCAAAAGAAGCTGCATCAGTCAAGAGACGATCATTTCGATTCTATTATGATTCTTCTTTACATATGTTATATCGTCGTTCTTATGACGGACTTTTGCTGCATTGTCTCTCTGAGAATGAAGCTAAACAAACACTTCGTGAAGCTCATGATGGTGTCTGTGGCACTCATCAACCATGTCTGAAATTGCAGGATCGCATCCGAAGAATGGGATATTACTGGCCATCTATGATAGCAGATGCTCTAGATTATGCCAGACGGTATAAAGCGTGTCAGATTCATGCTAATTTTATTCATCAACCTTCTGAGTTCTTACATCCTACAGCAGCCTCTTGGCCCATTGAAGCATGGTGCATGGATATTATTGGTCTAATTAACCCTCATTATGTTAAGGGACATCGGTTTATACTGGCTATAACCGATTAATTTTCTAAATAGGTGAAAGCAGTTTCCCTTGCCGAAGTAAAAACATCTAATGTGGTTAATTTTATCAAACATCATGTTATTTATCGTTTCGGGATCCCTCGACGGATAATACATGATAACGGACCACAATTTGCCAGTCAAGCATTTTATCGATTCTGTGATAAGAATCGGATCCAGAATATGGCTTCTACGGCTTATAATCCAGCTGCTAATGGTTTGGCTGAAGCCTTCAACAAGACAATCATTAAACTTCTCAAAAAGTTCGTCTCTTCTAATAAACGTGATTGGAATGAGAAACTTGGAGATTGTTTATGGGCTTACCGAACGACGGTCCGAACTCCTACTGGTTTTATACCATTTTTATTGGTCTATGGATGTGCAGCAGTTCTTCCATTGGAAATCTAGATTCCATCTCTTAGAATAGCCATTGCTAATGAGCTAACTACAGAGAACAACAATCGCTTACGACTCCAAGAACTTGAAGGATAGGATGAGAAGCGTCTTCAAGTGCAACAGTACATTGAGCTATATCAAGCCCGCATATCTCAAACATTCAATCGTAAAGTTAAAGAGAGGGTATTTAAAGTCGGTGAGCTAGTTCTAGCCGTTCGAAGACCGATGGTGAAGACTTATAAAAGCAAAGGGAAATTCCAAGCAAAATGGGAAGGTCCTTATGTAATTGAGTCGGTATTCTCTAATGGTGCTTATAGGTTGTCTAAACCTAATGGAGATCTGCTCATGATGCCAATTAATGGCAAATTATTGAAGAATTATTATGTTTGAATTTCTTCTTTATTCCCCAGCTACCAATGTTTGGTTAAGCTGATTACTTGTTTCTTTGAAGAGAATTGTGATCTTTTGTCTTATCAGTTGATTAAAGAAGAGAAATTTATTATTTATCATGTTCTCATGACCTCTGAATAAATATTAAATCTACTTTTTTCCTATCTATTATGTCCATTTGGCCTCTGAATAGATATTAATCTATTTTTCTTTGAGTTGTTACGATCTGTCACGTTCATATTACCTATGATAGTGTCGTGTACTCTAAATAGAAAAAAGAGTTTCATTATCTATCATGTCCACATTACCTCTGGATAGATATATTTTATTGAGTTCAGAAAACTTGTCATGTCCATATTACCTCTGATAAGTGTTTTCTATCTCATACCTATTTTTTAAATCCAAGATAAATAATAAGACCACAAAACAAATCTTTTATTTCATCTTTTTGTAAACATTACAAAATGAAAAAGATAGAAGATTACAAAAAGCCTTTTATTTTGCCTACGGCGGGGCAGAGATATCTTTAAGTAATTTTTGTAGCTCCGCCAGGCGTTTATCACGAGAGCTCAATACAGTTTTGGTAGGTACGGCGCGTCGAGCTTCGGGAGTGCAAATTTAAGAAAGTCCGAAAAAACTGATTATCATATTGTCCTTAGCTTCATCAAGAGTTTTGATGGTAGCCTCAGCTCCGTAGACTTGTTCTTCCAAAATCGAGCTCTGTGTAAGCTGCTGGTCACGAGCTAGGATCATCTGCTCCCACTCTGCCTTCAAGTGAGCTAGCTCAGCCTCGACTTCGCAAATTCTATTATTTTGTTCACGAATTCTTATATTCGAAGCTTCATAGGCTCCTCTCTGGCTATCCAGCTCGGGTTTTGCTCTAGCCAAAAAAGCTTTTTCTTTGGCAACTTTTATACTGTGCTCATGGAGGGCTTTATTGAAAGTCGTTTCCTGAGCGAGGTATTCAGCAGTTAAAGCATCATATTCTTCTTGGATGAGACTTTCAACGGTTTCACTTGACAGCTTAAGATACTCTCTGATGGGTTGTTCAAGTCCCTCCACAATTTTCTCCAATGCTGCTGCTCTCGCCGCATCATTGAACATAGCAACATTTCTGATGGTAAGAGCCATCGCCGCCTTTAAGCTCTTATAATTGAGACCCTTATTCAGGACCATCTTGATTAAAGCTGCCAGAGACTTGTAAAAAGTATCTGTATGAATCTCAACTAAGAGATTTATTTTTACACTTAAACTCGGTGTTGCGGCGATGTCTACCAAATCCCTTCTCTGAAGGCTGGGAGCAGATACTGCCTTGGTAGTAGGCTGAGGTGTAGCCATTGTTGTTACTGCTACCAAAGCTAACTGACTCTCAGGAGCCTCAAAAATAGGGTCCTCAACAGTTGTTGCTCCAGCCGTATCTAGAACTGAAACTACGGGAGTTTCGATGGCGGTGATTGGAGCGAGTGGGGTGATAATTGTGGTAGTTGACTCAGGTTCGGGCCTTGTCTCTTCAAGAACTTGTACTGGATCAGTAACAATAGCAGAGGATGCCATTACTACTTCACCAGCTTCAGTTGATGATTTGACTCTACCGTCGTCACCTTCATCAGCTATTGGCTCTGCAGGAACTTTAGGTATTTCAGTTGTAGTAGATCCTTCTACAACTGGTTCGTCGTTAAAATCTGTCAGTTCTGCAGTAGATGCTTCTTCCTCTATAGTAGGTTTTACTGCAGGTTGTTCTTGATCTTCGCCCTCAACAGGAGGAGATGATTCTACCTGAGCCTGCACTCCTGGCTCTTGTTGAACCTTCATGGATGAAGGACATTCTTCCAGGGTCTCCATTTCAGGCTCTGGTGATACTTTCTCATAAACATCTTCTTCTTCTTCTGATAAAGAGTCTTCTTCCTCAGATTCTGTATTCTCCTCATAAATATCTTCTTGAGGAGAAGGAGGTGCCATAGGCTTTGACGCAATGATAACACCTACAAAAAAAAATTATTAACAAAAATAAGTCAATATATAAAAATTATAGTTTTGTGTGGATTTTGTATAAATTCTATTTACCTGGAGTAGGTGTGGAACGTGCCAAATATGCGTCATAATCCCTATTCCAATCTTTATCATCAAAATCGAGAGCTGGCTCATCCAGTAGGATAGGCTCTGGGTCGACACCTTCAACAACTTGTGCCTTTTGTGGCAAAGTTAAATAAAGTGAAGTGCTAGGGCGTCCTGGAGATAGGATTTCTACAGCTTCAGATGATGTGGCTGATTGGGAGGCTGAGGACCCTTCTCCAGGGTGAGATGCGACATGTGGCGATTCTTCGTCCGGAATGTCACCTTCTGGTGTAGCAGTTCTTGGTCTGGAAGGCCCTTTGACGGTGACCTTCTTCTTCTTTTTGGGAGTCTTCAATGGAAGGGTAATAGCTGTACTTTGCTTCCGTTTTCGGGTTTTTCCAATAACTATTGGTCCCGCTGCTATCTCTCCAGCTCCTGTAGGGATTACTGCCAGGAATTCATCTGTAACGGTAGTGTTATCGGGTATGTCAGGAGTTATTCTGATTGGTTCATCGATGTTCCCCTCCTTAGGCCATCGAAGACTCCCTTGTATACTATAACCATGTGCGAAAGAGCGGATAGATGAGTAAAAACAAGCATACGGGTGAAGTATACGTAGCTCGGTTGTACTGGTGGCAGTAGATATTTTGAATTTAGCACCAGTACATGCGGTGCTGAAGTATCTCCATGCTCTTGTATCGTCAATCAACTTTCCATAATAATGGAAGCTGGTGGAAGGATTGCCAACGTGAAGCTGGTCATATCCAAACTGGCAAACGAACCTACTCGGTAGATAAGGCTCAAACGCACAGTTATCTTCCTTCCTGTACATCAGATGGGAGGGTCTGATGCACATTAGCCATTGGAAGACAGGTTTTGGCAATGAAGTTATCCTCTCTCCTCTGTCTTCAAATTGCACGTCGAGGCAGTCGGCTGGAACTGGTGGCCTTGTGCAGAAGAAGTTCCAGCCATGAGAGTAATTTAACGCTGCTCGGGTGTCTGCCACTGTCGTGGCAGTCCATGTGGCTTTGCTAAATTTTTGGAGGAAGATCTCTGCTTCATCTTCAGGGCCTGGTGGCAGCAAATTGCAGTTGTGGTGTAATAACCAACCCATCAGATAGGTATACGGCAGCTCCACCCTTGGAAAATTGTCTCGGTGAGGAGCATTATTAATCAACTCTTCACCAAAAGTCCGTAGACCTGCCTTTATTCGGCACACCATTGCCGACAGCAGGTTGATTCTGTCTTTGAACACCAAACGTACTACCGGCTACAATACATTTTGGTGGATCCTGTCTATGGTACTGATCCCCGGCACGACCCATCTTCGTAGCCATAGGGATAGGAAGCCTGCCAGCAAGGCTTTCCTTGACATCTTCTGACTACCATGCCTCAGGTAGCTTAAGGTCTCAGTCCCCGCAGGGATGTCTCCGGTCTTGGTGGATAGATATTGGTCTCAAGATTTCTGTGAGACCATCAATTCCTGGATTACATCTGCAGGAATTATGGAGCAAAGGTTGATGGTTTGAGTCTTGCTTTCTCGGAACCTACCCTTCTCATTCTTGGATACCCTATTTTTATGGTAAAATAAATAGGTTGTCCATTTAGTTACATATGCCAAATGTGACCCAGTTTCATACAAACTGGTGCAAATTAGATAATGGCACATGAGTTCTTCATAGACCTACACCAATTCAGGGTTCTTCTCTCTTATTTCTGCTAGTTCCCGATTTAAGGGAACATATTCTTCATAAGGGGCTTCGCCCATTGGCAGCTTCGAGATAAATTGCATCTCATGCAGAGCAAGACCCATTTTACCGTGTGGAGTTGTAAAAGTTCCTGTTAAACTCATATACAATTCTAATAAAGCCAGGAACAAGTTACTGTTCGGTGGTATGCCGTAACTTGTCGAGGCTACCGCTTCATATAGGCCGATAACTTCCAGGTCCATTTTAAAGTGCTTCATGATCCAAGCACTGATTTGGATCCAGTTATTACTATAAGGAGTCAGCCACCTTGTCAGCCTAGGGTTGGTCTGAGGATATCACACAGCAGCTTTTATGAACTTATTAATAAACATGGGAGTCTGTACTGGCTGGATCAGAGATGAGTCTTCGCTTGGTGTGAACCCGGGCAATAGACTAGAGAACGGGACGACACCACCACTGGGAGTACTAATGTGGTAGCCCATGTCACTAGCTCTCTTTCTCTTAAAAATAATCTTGCCCGACCTGCCGTAGCTACTGGGAGTCAAATTCTATAGCATCTGACGAGGGTGAGTAGCATGGACAAAAGCAGATAGAGGGTAATCCCTGTCCATGTCAGGGAGATACATCGTCCTTTCTCCAGACTTGAACACCCAGGCCTCTTTCTTGGGGTGAGTTTGCGATTTGAAGTCTATCGCATCCCCGAATAGAAAAGCTGGCTTCAAGAATTGTTGGTCTTCTAGTGACACCAACACTTCTCCATTTATCATGGACAGCAGCATCCTGTCCCCTTGAGCAGCTATCAGTTGAGCTCTCCCTTCAGGGTATTCAGGGTTTGATTGAGGAAACTCTACATGCGATAAGTTCTCCAGAAAGTTTGAGCCCACCATACCAGCTGGCGAGCCAAATATTTCTGCAAGAGGGTAAATTTGCAAGTCCACTGCCAAAAGAAAAAAAAATCAAGTTAGTAAAAATCTAATTTGAAGTTTTTTACGCAGATGATTTGGTCAGACTTTTACGCATAAAAATTGAAGACTCTGACTATGCAAAATTTACGCTTATTAAAGTTGATAAAAACTTTTTAAGTGTAAAAAAATTCTTTTTACACAAAAGTCTGTTACTGGTAAAATTTTACGCTAGTACGTACAGACGTAAACGTATCTTGGATTTTACGCTACCACGTATAGACGTAAGCGTATTTTCAATTTTACGCTAGCACACATTAATGTGAACGCATTTTGAATTTTACGCTGGCACGTACAGACGTGAGCGTATTTTTAATTTTACGCTGCCACATATAGATGTGAGCGTAATGCGAATTTTACGCTGACACATGTAGATGTGGGCATATTTCAAATTTTACGCTGACACATGTAGATGTGGGCGTATTTCAAGTTTTACGCTGGCACATATCAATGTGGGCGTATTTTTAAGTTTTACGCTGACACGATAGACGTGGGCGTATTTAAAGTTTTTTACGCTAGCACGAACAATGTGGGTGTAGAGTTTTAAATTCAGTTTTTGTTGGTTCCTCTTCTCCGACGAACTCATGGCCGAAGTTCAACGCTTTACCCCTCATTGCCGGAGCCACGGTAGGGTTGCTTTGCTGAGATGCTGCTGATGACCGGACGAGATTTTGCGCGCGGTCAACCGACGAGGAATCGACGGCGGGCTTCTTTCCCGTGCTGCCGGCGGCGGACGACTTCTTGGGAGCCATTGGATTGAAAGTAAGAGTTTGAAAGAGGGAGAAAAGTAAGAGAGATCGAGAATACGGGAGATAAGTAAAGTTTTTTCTCTCTTCAAAGAGCTCTATTTATAGAGAATTTTGAATCGGTTCAAATTTCCTATTTTTACGCCGACTGTTGGATATCCCAACTTTTACGCGGATGACCGTTGGATATCCAGAACTTTACGCTGACTGTTGAAATTCTGAATTTTACGCTTCTGTTCAAAGTATTTCAAATTTTGAAAATATTTGAAAACTTTGAAGGGTGTCTTGTAGGAGTGTAAAAAGTGCTTCATGGACTTAGTCAAAGAAGTTGAGAATTTTACGCGAGCTACTCTCTACGCAAGCTACTCTTTATGCTAGCTACTTTACGCTGGAGTTATTCACTGAAGTTTTACGTTAGGGACAGACTGTCAGACCGCATTTAATGCCAGAGATTTGATCTGACAGAATGATTTTTCTGACAGCATGCAGCACAGAAGTCGAGAAGATTGGATTTACACCAAACCCAATACTCGTCGTATAGTGTGCAGATGTGGCTATTTTACGCTCAATAAAATTACTTCTTTTTACGCACTATAGTTATTCGAGCTTTTACGCTCAAGGCTATTGTGGGCGTAAAGTTTATTTTGGCTAAGTTTTACGCTCAAGGCTATTTTAGCCACTTTACACTGGGAAGTTTATTTTGGGCTGTTTTTACGCCAGTTTGCCACTTTACGCTCAGAGCATATTTTGGGTCATTTTTACGCCCGATCCTGCCTGACTACTTTAGAACGTGGTTTGCCTACGTGGCTTTCATGCCACACTTATTGAGCAACATGTGTACGTGCTCCCTATTTTTGTTCAAATAATGGGACACGTGTCAACGTGCGTAGAGGGTGGCTTCCATCGTGGGTGACAGTTACTAGCATAAAGACAGGATTTTGTTGCTTTTTATGCACAAAGGGCCAAGTCTATAAATATACTTATTTTTCATACGAGATCAACAGAGAACACATAGAGATTAGAGCCCAGAGACTTTGATTTTCCAGATCATCCTTCTTCAACTTTTCTTCCAGAATAGAGTGAAGCAAAGCAGGAAAGCATTCGACCTCACCATCAGTGCCCAAGTGCGTCGATACCTTTCTGGTGACTTAGTTCTTCCGGCTGTTCATCTTCCAGCAGTACTCTTCATCATCATCTTATGGTCCAAGGAACAAAGTGATCACGTTCAGATCAGACTTCCACAGCAATACTTCCCAGATTACTTGTACTTTTGTACTTTTTCTCGTTTTCTTTCAAAAGCCAATTTTAGGCATTTTGTTAAGTGAAACAGTAGTCATGTGCCATGACTAGCCTATTAGATATGGTAGGGATGGCATAACCATATTTTATGTCCCTTGTATGAAAATATGTCTAGTTGTGGCTTAAACCATATATTTGGATTAATAATTATTTCTAAAGACTTTTTGACATTTTGGGAAACTCGTTTGTACCAAACTAGCTCAAACTTGACCCGAACTGACCACAAACCCAACTAGGCATGTAGTGTATTCAAATAGGTCCATGTGTGTGTGTGTGTGTGTCTATATATATATATATATATATATATATATATATATATAAACCAGAATGGGCTCTCCCGGTTCCTCCCCCGATCCCTCTGGTCAGCGGCCCCCCGCCCCCCTCTCCGGCCCGGCCTAGGTCGTCCGCCGGCCAGCTCCCCTTCCTCGTCCCCCCTCCTCCTTTCCCCCTTCTCCCTTTCCCCTCTGCATGGCGGCCCCCCCGCGGCCGGGTTCTTCCCCCCGACCTCATCGCCATTCTCGGCCACCTCCCTTCCCCGTCGCCTGCTGTTCATCCGCCTCGCCGTGGCTTCCCCTCCCCCCTCCTCCATCGCCGTAGCCACTCCTCTCTCCGTCTCGCCGTGGCCACTCCATCCCCCCTCCCCCCTTGTGAGCTCTCCGACATCTCCTCCTCCCTATCCTCACCCCGCGCCCTCCTCCTCCGTCGTCGCCGGTGCCTCCGTAGTCTTTGGCTGAATTCTAGACGGAGGAGCCCCTTCTGCCCCCCCGGGGGAGACGGCTTCCCTTTCCCTGTGTTCCTAGCTGTCCTTCTCTGGAGTGGCGGTCGCAGGCCCTGATTTTGAATTTCCAAATTCGAATTTCATTATTCCCGCTCGATCTTCCAGGCCGGGGGATGCGTTACTATGCGCCCCCGCGACGTTGGGCGCATATGGCAGCCACGATTTGGGCGCATATGATACCCCCCTGTTGGGCGCATGCTTTCTCCATCTGGCACTTCCTTTAGTAGGTACATACGGCCCATCGTCCGCTGGCGCTTTTGGTTCTTTTGCGGCGGGTGCCCTCGTTGGCTCCCCATCTGTTGGCGCATTCCCCCGCCCCCTTTCAGCCAGAGTCACCGTTCCCCTTACAGCCCTTGTGGGCTCATATGCCCCATCCTTGGATGGCGTATATGGCCCCACCAGCTCTTCCTCTTTCGGGCCCCATCCTTCCGTGGCCGCAGTCGGCGGCCCCCCTTCCAATGGCGCATATGGCCCCGCCAGCGAACCCACTTTCGGGCCCCATCCTTCCGAGGCCGTGGTCGGCGGCCCCTACCAGTGTCCAGTCTCCTACTGGCCACCTTCCTCCTGCCAGGGTTGATCTCCTGGGTAGTGTTGTGGTTACCGACGTCCCGTCTGTGACTTCAGCCCCTATCTCTCCATCTATCCTGTCTGGAGCCGCTTTTCCTGCCGATCTCCTTGCTCTCTACCCGTGTTGGGAGAGGGACCCCAGGTCGGCCAATGCCTCTCTCTTCCATATCGTCGCGATACGGGCTGCCCCTTGCGTTTTCCAAAGGACCTCGCCTACGTTGGCCCAACCGGTGCCCTCCTACGCTGACAACCTTCGGCCTGACAGAGCAGCTAAGCAGGGTCTCCTATTCCCTGACGTCTACCTTCTCGAAATGGAGTACTTGTCTCCATCTACTATGCCCACAGTCCCTTTTTCTGCCCAGGAGCTCCAATCCCTGGCCACCTTCTTCTCCCACTCATTCGTTCTCAAGTTCTCCTCGGGCTGCCCCAAACTCTCCAGGGTCCAGGAGATTATCACCAGCTGACGGCTATCTGCTGAATACCGGGTTGCACCCCTTGATCCTAAACATATCCTGCTCCACCTATCCTCGGATACGGACGATAGGACGGTGTGGTCCAAAGCTACCTGCAGGATGGACTCCCACCAGATGAAGATCATTAAATGGACCGCGAGCTTCAGCACCAAGGAAGACTCAGCGACGGTTGCTGCGTGGATGACCCTTTCCAACCTCTCCCTCATATGCTTCATCCTAGCAGCTCTCAGGCGAATAGCCAACTCCTTTGGGACTTATGTAGCCATGGCCGCAGAAACCAGCAACCTAACCAAAGCTCACTACGCGAAGATTTATGTGGAGCTTGATCTTTCGACCGAGCCCCCCAACCACATCTTCATCAAACTGGACGACCGGTCCTACACCCAGCAAATCATCTCTGACAATCACATCATCTTCTGCTCTCACTGCCATCTGTGCGGCCATTTCTCAAAGCATTGCTACCTTCTCCACCCTGAGCTCAAAAGGAAACCGGCTAGGACAACTATCCTAACCTCAGAAAGCAAGATCCACTCGCCCACCCGGTCCCCCCTGCTCCAGCTACCGAACTCCCATACCTGATTCCAATCCAGCGAAAGCAAAACAGGACAAGATCCCATAGCGGACAGATTGGAGACCCCACCATCAGTCAAATCGGTTATTCCCTTCTTCCCACCAACTCTGAACCTTTCCAATCAGTTTAACGTCCTGATCACGAAATCGACAGAACTCCCCTTAGAGATCGTGTCTATTGTAGTCTCTAAGGCAGCCTCCCAAATGGACTCATTGGTCATTAGAGATCACCAACTGGTAGCCGCTGAAGAGGCCCTCCATGATCGCCTTCATGCCACGGAAGGGCTCCTCGAGACTTATCCTCCCCACGAAGTCGATGTCATAGAAACCCTCACTATTCTAGGGCCAGAGCAAGCCGAGAGAGGTCTTCACGTCCTAGCTGTAGGATTTGACCTCCGATCGAAAGTAGACCAGTGTGCCTTTCTCGAGGACTCTATTCTCATCCTCCCTGAGGAACTAGGTTCGGATTTGGCTGGATACTTGATCGAACCAAATATCAACACTCCTACCAACCACTCCGACGGGGTTACCTCCAGAACATCCACCTCGAAGGTGGGAGAGGCTTCTGCCAAAATCAAGAAACCAGATCATAAAACAACCGGTGAATCCCCGGCAACCCGAACCAGGGCCACAGCAGTGCGGGACAACCCCCCACCCCCCACCTCCACAAATGCTGAATATCCTCTCTTGAATGTCCGTAGTCTGGCGAACAAACCTACCCAGAGGAGAATCACCAGCCTTATTAAAGCTCATAAGATTGACGTTTTGATTATCCTTGAACCCAAAATCTCCTTTAAGAGACTCAAATCCATTCAGCTGCAGTTTGGCTTCCTATGGCCATCGTCGGCAGACACAACATTTGGATCCTCTGTTTGAAGGATGTCAAAATTGGAGTCATTAACAACTTTAAACAGGCCCTATCTTGCTGGATGGACCACCCATTATTACCCAAGTGTGCCATTCTGTCCGCGGTTCATGGCAGCTATGACATCATAGAGCGCAAACAGCTTTGGAACAATCTTCTGGACATCCACCTCCATCACATCAACCTCCTTTGGCTTTACATTGTGGACTTTAACGCTGTCACCTGCAGAGATGAGAAGACTGGCGGTCGACCCCCCTCTTTCGGCCATACAAGATTTCAACAACTTTATTTTCAACTTCCACCTCTTACCCCTTTTATTCACCGGCAACGCCTTTACCTAGTGCAACATGCAAGAAAGATATCGGCGCCAACACTCCTGTCTCGACAGGGCCCTAACCAACGTCCAATGGTTCGACATGGGGATCACCTCCAAGCTCTCCCACCTCAACGCCACTGAGTCCGACCACGCCCCCCTATTAGTAGGCATAACTAGTAACTTGGGCACAAGCAAAAAGAGTTTCCGCTTCCTGGATTTATGGAGCAACCACCCCCAGTACTTGGGCATCATCACGAAGGCCTGGAACAGCACGGACGATGCCGAACCGCTCACTCGGGTGGCCAACAAGCTCAAAGCCACGAGGAAAGGCCTTGCGGTTTGGAGCAAGCAAGCATATGGTGACATTTTTCAGGCCATCCGTGAGGTTGAGGATGACGTCAATCGTGCTAAAATCAGCTTCTTGAACAATAGATCCCCAGAAGCTAGGACTGCTCTTAACCTCACTAAGGCTATCCTCAAATTCTGCCTGAAAGTGAAGACTAATTTTTGGAAGCAGAAATCCAGGCTCAAATGGGACAGCGAGGGGGACAAAAATTCGAGCTACTTTCATGCTTGCGTCAACGGTCGTAGGCAGAACCTCACTCTGCATCAAATTCTTGACAACATTGGGATCATCATCAAAGACCATAAGAGTATCCAAGCGGCAGCGGCGGAGTACTACTCCAAACTATTCACCAAGGAGACGGTCATCAGGGACCGGACCTTTCTTGAGAAAATTTCTTATCTCATAAATTACGGGGACAACACCCGGCTAGAGCTCCCTCCATCCGAGATAGAGGTGAAAGAAGCCGTCTGGGCTCTTGACGAGCACAGTGCTCCCGGTCCGGACGGGTTTTCAAGAGTTTTCTTTCGATCCAGCTGGGACATCATTAAGGCCGACATTCATGAAGCGTTCACTGCTTTCTTTTAAGGCACGAGGTACCCTAAAGCCATCTCGAGCACCAACCTGATCCTCATCACGAAGAAAGAAAACCCGGAGACATTCCACAATTTTTGCCCCATAAGTCTTTGCACCTTCACCAACAAGATCATATCCAATATCGTCGCCTCCTGCATGTCTTGCCTCCTCCCCAAGATCATCTCTGAGGAGTAGAGCAGTTTCATTCGTTGTAGAAACATCCAGGATAATATTATGTTAGCTCAAGAGTTGATCGCCTGTATGAAGTTTTCGGTAAGAGGGAGCAATATTGCTATCAAATTAGACATGGAGAAGGCTTATGACAGGCTGGATTGGCAATTCATGATCTAGGTCTTCAGAACCTTCGGTTTCGCTGAAACCTGGACCAATATTGTGTGGAGATCGATCAGCAACTCTTGGTTTTCAACGATGATCAACGGTCAGGCTGACGAATTCTTTAAATCGAGCCGTGGGTTAGGCAAGGTGACCCTCTGTCATCCACCATATTTATCATTACTGCCGATGCCTTGAGCAGGAACCTTAACAAAATGGTTGGCACTACTAACTTCCACTACTATCATACTGCCATTGGCTGCCTAATTATCACCCATCTAGCCTGTGCTGACGACATCCTCATTTTCTCCTCCGGGGATGTTGGGTCGGTAGAGGTGGTCCACAACACTCTCCAGAGATATGCCAGGTGTTCTGGTCAGAAGGTCAACCCGGATAAAAGTGTCATTTACACTCATTACAAGATCACTAGAGAGCACGCGGACACCCTTGCCAATTCTACCTCTTTTCCTATCAAGCATCGGCCGTTCCACTATCTTGGATGCCCCCTCGTGTACGGGAAATCTAATACTGGTATATTCGAGGACCTGATCAACCGCATCAGGAAAAAACTTGAAGGATGGCATAACGCTACGCTATCCCCGGGTGGCAAGATGATCCTTATCAAGCACGTCCTCACATCGATTTCCATCTACACCCTGGCAGCGTGTTCTTCTCCCCAGAAAGTCCTCAACTTGATCGAGAGCATCTTTAGCAACTTCTTCTGGGGGCATAATGACGGCAACAACAAGCATCATTGGGCCAGCTGGGATACCATGGCACGGTCGACCGGTGATGGGGGTCTGGGATTCACCAAACTTTCCCACATCGTTAAAGCTTTCTCAATAAAACTGTGGTGGAAGATCCGCACCGCTCAGAACTTATGGACCAGATTCATGAAGGCCAGATACCTCAAGCACATTTACCCGTCGAAGGCCATTTCTAATAGCATATATTCCGTAGTGTGGCACCGTACGCTGGTCGACCGCTCTCTTGCCGAACCGGTGATGCGACTTATAGTGGGCCACGGCGAATCATCGGCATTCTTCGATCGATTGGTGGGAGACACCTTACTCCCAAATCTCTCAGAAGCCCACAGGTACTTCAAGATCAAGGATATGTAGGATCCCATTGATAATGATTGGAACTGGAACAAAGTGTGGGACTGGGCCGGCCCAGTAGCGATTAAGCTCATCCGTCGTGGCGGGCTGACGATCGGGGCCAACGTTGATGAGTTCCGGTGGCAGGAGGATGCTTCAGGATGCTTCTCGGTCAGATCAGCCAGGAGCATGGTACGTGGCCCGACGACACCTTGCCCTAGCATTGCTCCGTTCTGGCAGACTTGCATCCCCAAGAAGTGGTCCATCATCATTTGGAGAGCCAAGCGTAAGATCCTTCCCACCGACGATACCCTCACCACGCTCGGCTACACCCATGCGTCCGCATGCACATGCTGTACCGACCGTCAATTGGAGACGGTGGACCACTTCTTCTGCCAAGGAGACCTTCCGGTGCTAGCATGGAGTTTTCTCTCCCAATGCTGCAGGATATCCCTTGGGGACGGGGGCTACGAGGAGCGTGTTGAGGCTTGGGGTACGGCATCCCATGGCCACCACATCGTGGCAGCAGCTGCAACATGGGTGATCTGGAAGAACCGCAATAAGGCGCGATATGAAGGCTGCCAGTACTCCGCAGACCTATTAATTAAGGAGACCATCAGGTAGTGTAGTAAGTGGAGATCCCTCTGCAACCACGGCCAGACGGTATTCTGGAACTCACTCTTATCCCCGGTTTAGCCGTTTTGGGCTCCTTTTCTCCCCTTCTTTTGTTAGTATACCTATATAGGCTTCGACATTTTGCGCCTTCTGGTATACTTGTATAACTTCAGCTTTTCCGTCTTATAGAATAAAATGGGAAGGTTTTTGCCATATATATATATATATATATATATATATATATATATATAAAAGAAAAAAAAAATATATATATATATATATATTAAAAATATATATATATATATATATTAGTGACAGAAGCCCCCTCGTCCTCCTTATTCGCCCTTGTATTTACCCCCCTGCCATCTATTCAGTCTCATACGCCCCTATCGAGCAGAGGCCTTCCGCCCCGGGCGAGGCTACTCCCCTCTCCTCAACTGCGATAGTCCCCGATGGCATCCCATCCCACTTGCCAAGCCCGTCCATTCCCCGCGGATCGCCCTTCAGTGCTGCCGCTCTCGGAGGCCCCATTGGCGGCGTCAGGCCCCTACCATACTCTTGCAGTTCCACCTCCATCCTCCACCCGGGTTCTCTCGCCCCTACCGGACCCTCGCTATCAGTCTCGTTCGCTGATCTGGTCCGGCCCGATCGCGTGGCCCAGCAGACCCCGATCCTACCCGATGTCCCGCTTCCAGAGATAGCTTACACTTCTCCTCTTGCGGGAGAGCCTTTATCGATTCCCTTCTCCGAAGAAGATCTGACCGCCCTACACAAGCGGTTCTTTTTCACCTTTGTGCTCTAATTCTCATCAGGATGCCCCAAGCTTACCAGACTCCAAGAAGCCATAGCCAAATGGCACTTCCAATTGGCATACCGAGTTGCCCCCATGGACCCCAAAAACATTCTGCTCTATCTTTCCTCGGTAGAAGATCAAAGGATTGCCCTGACACACGGCACCAGCAAGGTGGACTCCAAAACCTTGATAGTGGTCAGATGGTCTCAGACTCTCAACTCGAGAGAGGACTCACCCATAGTGGCAGCCTGGGTCACACTTCCCAATCCTCCGCTGATCTGCTTCATTCCAGTGGCTCTCAAAAGAATCGTAAACTCGTTTGGCACCTTTGTGGCAATGGCGAAGGAAACCAGGAATCTAACCAAAGCTAACTACGCTAAAGTCTGCATGGAACTTGATATCTCCAAAGATCTTTCCAAATTCATTCACATTTAGTTAGGAAACAAGACCCACATCCAACCTCTCATCTACGACAATAATGTTCTCTTCTGCAATCACAACCACATCAGAGGACACCTCACGGAGTTCTGCCACAAAGCCCACCCGAAGCTGAAATAAAAGAGACAACAGACAAACAAGCCTTGCCTACCGAAGAAGCATCGCGAGGCGCCGCAACACACCCAACCCACCACAAACTCACATATCAGATTCGATAATAGCCCAGACAAGATCCAGGCTACCACCCCCCTCTCCCCATGCAAGGCAACCCCTCCTCCCTAAAATCAAATTTGATATCTACTACAAACAGGTTCGAAGCTCTATATTTGGTAGACATTATCAATGAAGGAGAGGCACCACAGATCCTACCAAACGTCGTCACCACACAAGCACTCCACATCCTAGCCATCGGTGTAGAGAAGATAATCATAACCCCCAATAAATCACCACAAAACCCTGCTCAAACAACAACCATAATAGCCCCCGGTCCTCAGAAGGAAACCATAGAAACGCATCTTACAACACAAGAGATCGATATCCCCTCCTCGTCGATCCTTGCAGACCCCAGCAGTACATTTTAGTCACCCTTGGACAAAGAGGTCTTAGAAAGGCTGAGACTCGCCGAAGAAGCTGGATTCCTAGATCCCAACAACCCCATGTGCGCCCTGGCAGAACCTGAAGAATCCAAAGATGGAGCTACCTCCGACCAGACAATTGGCATCGGGACTAATCCCAATGTCCCCCCAGGAACATCGCCAGACCCCTCCGGAGCTAGCAACAACACCTCCAATAAAGCTCATAAGAGAGAGAGAAAAAGATCAACCAAGAATAGCAATCGGCTAGGACCACACAGACAGCCGCGAAGCTCCACAACCCCGATCCCCCCCGTCAATAATGCTTAACATCCTTTCATGGAACGTGAGACGGCTAGCCAATAAATCGATGCTGAATAGAATCATCAGCCTCAAGAAAACCCACCAAATCGACATTTTAGTTGTCATCGAACAAAAAATCCCTCAAAAAAGAATAAAAGGTATCCAGCTCAAACTCGGATTTCACGACGCTGTTGCCGGATGCCACGATATCTGTATTTTCTTCGCTGCTGGAATCAAGTTCGATTTGGTACATGACTCGAATCAGGCTCTCTTCTTCTGGTGGAACACCCGAAGCTTCGGTCTCGATCTCTCATCTCCGCAGTCCACGGCAGCTGTGATATTATCGAGCACAGGACCCTCTGGGCTAACCTCCTTACCTGTCATCTCCCCTTCAGCAACCACCCATGGTTATGCATTGGCGACTTTAACATGATTTCATGCAGTTTCGAGACGTCAGGAGGCCGCTCGCCTCCGCTCTCGGCCATGGAAGACTTCAACAACTTCATGTTCAACGCCCATCTAAACCCACTCCCCTTCTCGGGCAGCTCTTTCACCTGGTACAACATTCAGGAATGAGCCAGGCGACAATACTCCCGTTTAGACCGAGCTCTTATCAACGACCTTTGGTCGGACATGGGCCTCATTTCCAACCTTTCTCACCTCAATTCTACAGAATCGGATCACTCCCCTCTCCTTATTGAAATCAGAAGTCATTCTTGGTGCATCAAAAAACCATTCCGATTTCTGGACTTCTAGAGACATCATGTAACTTCACTTCTCAGAGATTTTTTTTAAATTCATATAAATCCTTAAAATATTTTTCTCAAATATTTTTCCTTAATTAATTATTTACCTTCTCAAACTCATATTGGGCTTTGTTAATTCATTTAATCTTGCGTGGGCCAATTCAATTATTGAGCTGCCCTGGCCCATGGAGAAATAAGGTTGGATGAGATTTTATTTTAATCAGCAGACCAATTCTTCTCCTTCCTTCCCAATTGTTCTAATCAACAGAGAATTTGAATCCTGAGCCATAATCGTTTTGGCAGGGGTAGGAGGAATTGATTTCCTGCCAACAAGATTGCCTCCTCCTCACGCTACTCTAGCAGTCTATTTAAGCCAATTCTCTCCTCACTATTGTTGAACAACAATTCTTCATTCTCTAACTTCATCTTCTGCAAAGCTCTATTTTGAACGGGCTACGGTGGCGTTAGCTCCGAGGATCGATGACTCAACCATATCAACCGACAGTGCATGAGTTCAATAAGTGGAGTCTCTGATCTTCTTGTCTCTTTGATCAATTTTGAAGTTTGACGTGATCGAATCAATGACTGGATTGTTCAGTTTCATCTCAGGAGTTGGTCGATCGAACTCCGATTGTGAGTAGAAACAGATCGATCAATTCCTTTTATGATCAATCATCCATGAAGTGAGCCAATTAAATTCTGATCATGAAGTATTTATCTATTTTCCTCTATGATTCGAATTGGTCATGCACAGATCCTGATTGAGTATAGTCGATCACATCTCGAGTTTCGCCTACATGCTTCCTGATCTGTTCTTTCTTCAAGCTTTGATCGGAGAGACGAGGTGAGAAATCCCTTTAATCGAGAGTAAAATAATTTTATGTTCTTTTTGTCATCGATCTAATAAATCTGATCAATTGTATGCTAATGTGGATCTAGAATGGGGTTGCATCAGTATATAGAGCATCTAATTGTTCGAATCATGGCAGAATAGGAATTTGGACACGTAAGTATCAAATATTTTCTATTTAGTCATAATTTGGAAGTAGGAATTGTTATTAATGGTTCACTATTGAAGCAGGACAAGCATTCTTAACTTGATTTCAATCTCGACCTATTGGAACTCTTTAAGGTAACCCTTGACTCTTTTATACCCATGTGTTGAAGTTTAATTTTGGCTAAAGTCAAGATCGTGTTGGGAGTGGTGTTGTATCATGTGGTATTGTATAATGGTGGTGTCATGTTTACGTGTGCTCATATGGATGTAGAGTTAACTGTAAATTGTGGGATTAAGTAAATAACTAGATGAATCCAAAGGTTTAGCTAATATATAGTTAGGACTGTTTTTATGTACATTATACATTATGATATGAGGTTTTGAAGATATGGTTAAAAGGAATAAGTTAAGTTCAGGTATATGTTGATAACATTTATGTTCAAGACTGATTTGGTATCAGTTGACTAAGAGACTGATTATAGGATTATACATTAGTGTCTTGGTTAAGTGGTCTAAATTGATTGTGAGCTTGAGACTTTGCTTAGACTGTAAAGTAGTGATATCAGAAAGTTTATGATGCCCTGATTTGAGCTCAATTAGCTATGGGGATGTAGAAATTCAATCCATATATCTGTGAATGAACAAGTTAGATGTATAGGTATTCGAACCTGAGATTATAGACAGAAATCAATTTTCTTTTGTGTATCATTCCAGTTAGGTAACTACATGAATCTGATTGGAATAGTGGACTGTTAGATCAGGCCCCAGGTTTTGAATTCTGTTTATGGTTGGCAGTGAGATAGCACGGTAGGAATCCTTCATGATAAACCTTACCTAGAAGACTAGGTTCAACTCCTACTGAGACCAAATGTTCACTAAATCAGAGTGTTGATCTATTTGTACTGCCAAGCAAGTATGGGAAGGTAGGTTAGTTGTTTTTGTTCTGTCCTGATACTTTCAGTTTTGAATAGAAATAGAATTGGAGTTTTGGTTGAACTGCAGGTTAGGAAATATAGTAGTCTAGGACTAGTTTGTATCAGTTCTATTGGACTGAATAATATCAGTCCTGTTCAGGACTGATCCCCCATTTGGATTGTTCTGATAACTCAGAAATTATATTTCAGGAAATACTACGGCTTGATATTTCCTTGCTTAGCAGGACTTGGTTTATAACCTGAGATCGAGGAGCCTGTTATAACAAGTTTAACTTAGTACTTCAGATATAAATTGCATGTTGAGAACTTGTTTAGAAGATTCTAGATACTTGAGAGTCCAGTTCCAACTAGACTGTATTGGCAGAATAGCTTAAGTTCCTGTGAATTCTACTTGACTTATTATCAGCCTTTATTATAAACTTGCAAATGAACCAATACCTATAGCAGATTATTCACCTTAAGCTACATTGATTGGGTACTTTCCTGGTTTGGACTGAATAGTGATGTAGGTTTTGTCTCAGGGTAGTTAGGACTGATGTACCACAAGAACTGAACCTTATATGTTTGAGCATAAAGTTGGGCTGAATTGAATCAGTCATTGTTAAGACTGAAGGGTATCAGTCTTAATGTTGACTGAACTATGGAGATCAGTCCCACATGTGGACAGGGCTAAATTGTTCAGTCCTTTCCAAAACTGAATTACCCTTTAAACCTGAGAATTGAGAACCATTTGCAGGAATGAGTTGGAAGCAATTAGACTGGTCATGTCCTGATATTTGACTGGGACATAGGACTGTATTTTTGAACTGGAATATTGAACAGGGTATTAGTTCTATCAAGGCTATTTTTTGAGTATTATTAGGATATCAGTCCTACTTATAGCATTAAGTCTTGTTAAATCTGTCTAACTATAGCTGGATAGTAGGTTGTTAAATCAGTCTAACTATAGCTGGATAGTAGGTTGTTAAATTAGTCTAACTATAGGATATCAGTCCTACTTACCAGGATTCAAGTTCAACACTTTACTGAACTAAATCAGTGACTATTAGGACTGGTTGTAGCAGGGACCCATCTAGGAGTGAATCTCCACCTGAGATTAGACTGGAATGTTTAGGATACCAAATAGGCCACTGTCCGTGTTTTGTTCTAAACCATTTTGCCTAATAATATGTTGAGAATACTCTATCATTAGTAAATTAAGAACTGTGTATCTGTCAAGTTTCAAATGTTAGGAACCCTTATTAAGCCTGAATTATTGGTAGAGAGTTATAGACTAAATTCCTCATGACTGAACTCTAAATGACTAGGTACTATTTTGAATCCTAGTATCATCCTCTTAACCAAATATAGACTTTAGGAATAAGTTTATACTAGAAGAATATTATTTCAATTTCAAACTTTATTTCTGATAAAACCAGTTTAGGATAGAGTGCTTATTAATCTATATTATAAATCATTGACAGGAGGATATCCAGCTATCCATCCCACTCTTGATCACCCTGAGCAAGGCAAGTATACTCCTCGGACATGTTCATTTTCTCATGTCTTGTATATTCATTCCTGTTTCACCTTGTTGACACGATGTATCACAGAATTGTCTTGTTTCATGTTCTCTTGAGCTTACTTGTGTCTTGGAAGGAAAATAGTACAGATGTGTGATCAAATCCTGTTACTATTCATATGAACAGCTTAGGCCCTGCATCGTGCACGGGGGACACAAGCCGTACCATTTTATGTTCGTTGAATCTACCCAAGCCGATCACACACTCTAGATGTATTTCAATATTGCACATTTCAGGATTCATGTTGTATTTCATGTTCGGTTGTATTTCATGTTCAGGACCCATATCATGTTCTCTGTATTTACTTTCAGTATTTTCTGTTCAGTTTCATGTCTTGTTCTTATTTCGCGTACTTTATATATATTTCATGTTTCTTGTTCATACCATGATGTTCATGATCATTTCCTTGGATATATTTAGCTCCGCTCCTGACTAGGATATGTTGCAGGTGAGCTGGAGCCTATCTGTGATACTTACTATAGACAGGAGCCTGGAGGCACCTATGAGCCAGTGGATGTGGCCCAGGACCTAGAGGCTGAGGAAGCCTAGACTTTTCTACTTAGCTTTATCTGGACTTGTACTAGAGACATCTTTATAGTTTACATTGCTGGAATGTAATGAAATTTAGATTGTATTTGAGATTCTGGTATTGATATATTAGATGCTGTGATTACTTTCATTCTTATCTTGATTCATAGTTCTCCCTAGATTTTGGTACAGCTTACTTCATTGTGTCTAACAATGAAGGCTGGGCGTGTCCGACTCGTGTCCGATTATTCGGGAGCGGGTTGTGACATGTTTTAAGTGGTGGCCTATACAGGTCTATCCTAATGGTACCTAGGTATTAGAGTACTTTTGGGGGACTTGATTACACTAGGGAAACTTGATCACAACATAGAAAAAATCGGGAACTAAGGGTATATCAGGTTTATCAGGTGCATTAATATTATAAAAAAATTGTTTCTTAGGTTTTAGGGTTTGTCAATCAACGAAGTTTTTTCTATTGCAAGATGGTCACTACGAGGAATACCGCGAATCAGCCAGGAGTTGTCGGTAGTTAGAACAGCCTGAGCCAGATGTTCTGCAGATCAGCTTCCGCCACCGCCTCCTATTTTTTCTCCGTTGCCCTCGACGATGATGTTTGACGGTGCCCAGGTGATGGCTATGTTCCAGCAGTTTATGGAGGCCCAGAACCACCAGGCAGCACAGTTCAGAGCGACCGTCGTCGACACACTCAGGACTCGAGAGCCGGCAGCACCAGCTCCAGCAGCACATACAGCACCAGCAGCACCGAGACCAGGGACGGCCAAGGACTACCAGAACCTCTGCCTGATAGACTTTTGGGGCAACGAGGGGATCGTCTACGCAGACGAGTGGCTGGAGAATGCGGAGAGGACCTTGAGGATGGCACAGATTCCGGATGACTTGAAGGTGGAGGTGGCGAGTATACGGCTGTTCGACCTTGCCAGAGCCTGGTACCACGAGGAGCCCCAGTTGGTAGCAACGCAGGTTCTTTGGGCAGATTTCAAAACTCTGTTCAAGGAGAAGTTTTTCCTAGACATCGAGAAAGACGAGCTTCGGATGCAGTTCGAGGCCTTACAGCATGGGACGATGTCAGTGTCAGAGTATACTTCAGAGTTTACCCGACTCAGCAGGTTCACAGAGAACCTAGTCGGCACGTCGGAGGAGAGGGCCTGGAGATTCAAGAATGGCCTGACCAGGGAGTTACGGCACGCAGTAGCTATTAGCCAGGCGACTACTTACTCGAGCATCCTCAAGATTGCCCAGGCAGTTGAGAAGGAGATGGACCCGAGGCCCAAGAAGGATAGGGACATCGGCAGCAGCAGTTACCAGGCGCCGACGAAGAGGGTGCAGATGCAAACTCAGACGAGGCCAGCTCAGCAGACAGCAGTTCAGCACCGTCCTGCCAGAGTTCCAGCAGTTTAGCATCAGAGGCAGTAGGGGGTCACTTGCACATACTATCATCGGCCGGGACACCACGTGGAGGTCTGTCACAAGAGGCTTGGACTTTGCCTCCTTTATGGGTCAGATGCACACCAGATGATAGACTGCCAGCAGGCTACAGCCAGATTAGCAGGAGGATCCCGAGGAGCTGGAGGACCACCGCCTGCACCACCCAGAGCATTGCATATTGCACCCTAGAGAGGAGGGGCTCTACCACCCCAGCAGCAGAGGTTTGCACAGCACCAGCATCATAGGAGAGGACCACAGCGGGGACGTGCTTACGTCATGGCCGTAGTTGAGGAGAAGGAGGCAGCTCTAGATGTCATCACAGGTTATGTTGTCATTTATTCATTTTCTGCCATTGTATTGTTTGATTCTGGGGCCACACATAGCTTTGTATCATATGAGTTTCTGTATAGACACGGCTTCACACCCAAGCCCACTAGGAGGAACTGTCGAATTATGACAGGAGGAGAGGTAGTGCCAGTTAGTGAGATAGTGGATCGCCCTATCACTATAGCTGGGCGGGAGCTTAGGGCTCGACTTCTAGTGATGCCATTGCCCAGATTCGATATAGTCCTTGGCATCGACTGGATGAGCGAGCAGTTTACCGTAATAGACTGCCATGAGGGGAAGGTCACTTTAAGCCCACCTGGAGTTCCGCCGTTCGAGGTCAGAAGATGGATCGCAAAGAGGCCAAAGGGAGTCTACTTCGGAGTAGTTGCAGAAGTCCAGGAGTTGCCGCATCCGCTGATCGCAGAGTTTCTTGACGTCTTTCCCGAGGAGTTGCCTGGATTGCCGCTAGATTGAGACGTAGAGTTCAGCATCGACCTAGTGCCCGGATCAGCGCCGAAGTCCCAACATTGCTACAAAATCAACCCGAAGGAAGCTGCAGAGTTGAAGGCCCAGATTGATGAGTTGGAAGACAAGGGTTTTATTCGGTCCAGTGCTTCACCCTGGGGAGCACCGGTACTCTTTGTGCCCAAGAAGGATGGGACGGTGAGGATGTGTATCTATTACCGTACACTCAACAACATCACCATCAAGAATAGATACCCGTTGCCGCGGATTGATGAGTTGTTTGATCAGCCTAGTGGGGCGAAGGTCTTTTCCAAGATTGACCTTCGGTCGGGATATCATCAGATGAAGGTTCGGGAGCAGGATATTCTGAAGACATCTTTCAACACCGGTACGGCCAGTATGAGTTCTTGGTGATGCCGTTCGGACTCACAAATGCCCCAGCAGTATTTATGAACTTGATGAATAACGTTTTTCACAAGTATCTGGACAAGTTTGTCGTAGTCTTCATTGACGACATTTTGATATATTCGAAGACCGAGGAGGAGCATGTGGACACTACAAGAAAAAACCCTTTTTACAACGTTCCATCTACAACACTTCCTAAAAATGTTGTTAAAAAGGGGGGTCTTCTACAACCTTTATAGTAAAAAAATTGTAAAATACATGTACAAACAACGTTTTATATTCAAACGTTAAGGCTTCTACAATGGTCATTCACAAAAGTTGTGTACTACTGGCTGCAACAACATTTTATTAACATTGTAATATTTATTAATTTTGACAACAGTTATGTAAAGTTGTCAAAGATATTTATTTTGACAATGTACTTAAAATATTGTAAAAATGTCATATTCAACAACGTTTATCAAATGTTGCAATTTGTTTATATTTTACAATGTTTGTTTGATGTTGTAAAATTAATTTTATTTTACCACTTTATATAAACGTTGTGTATGTCATATCATTTTACAATGTTTAAGAAACATTGTAAAATGGTTATATCTAACAACTTTTATAAAATGTTGTAAAAAGATGTGTATTTCACAATGTTTAGACAATGTTATAAATTTATATTTAGAATATTTATAGGATGATAAATGTTGGTCTTATTAGGTCGATACCTCACTTGGTAGCATCTCAAGATTAAATGGATATGTCATGTGCTGAAACCCATCCCTTCCACGGCTTCGAAAGACAATCATAATATATTAATAGCTTCTTGCTCATTCTAATCTTTATTCTTGTCAAAAAATCTGACTCCTCAACCTCTATTTTTGTCACTCCCAGTTTCCAGAAACAGGGATATTTTTGTCTTTTTCTCATTTTTAGATTATTTTGAAATTATTTATTTATTTATTGTAATATTTTGGGGTTATTTGAGTCGGGTTCGAATTTCAGCTCAATCCGACTTGAAACGGGGACCCGAGATAGTTTTGACTTTAGTGGACCCACATACTAGTTAGCCATGGCCCACATGTCATTTATTTTAGTTAGTGACTAGGCTAAATTATTTGGATTAGGATTTATTTGATTAGTGTGTTAGAATGACTAAACTAGCTCCCGACTTAAAATCCCTTTTTAATGTATTGCTAATAGGCTAGAGGGGGGTTATTTTTGACATTTCATAATAGCCCATAGCAGCCATTTAGGGTCGGCCACCATGGTATGGAGAGGTTCTATCATTCCATAATTATTCCTTCTTATTTTCTCTCTCTTGTTCTTCCCCAAATTTCTAGAGAGCAACCTCTAGTGATTTCATCTCCAAATCCATCATTTCTTCCACCAAATCTCCTCCACTTCTTCTCTACTCCATGAAAGGAAGGTGCTAGCCAAGTTTGGAAGGATTCGGAGCTCGTTTGTGTCCATTTGGAATCTCTACGTGTCGGTGTCGCTCCGGGAAGGCTTTTCTTCGATTCGATCTACAGGGAGGTATAAATCCCTTCTCCTTTTCATTTCCTCATGCATATAGGTCTATTTTGAACCCATAGGAATGACCCCCATGGTTTAGTGTCCATTCGTGTCCATTTCGTGTCCATTTGGACACTTGTAGAGGTGTCCTATGTGTAGTTTTGTGTCCATGTGGGAAAACCCCTATTTGGACACATGGGGAATTATCTATATATAGATTTGATGTTGTCTAATGTTTAATCCCAGATTTTCATGTGTTTAAGAATAGTTTCCCTATGTATCTTATTGTATCATATTGTTTATATCCATAAATATATATATATGGTGATATATATATCAAACTCTATATGTATATATATATATATATATTTGTATATATATAATATGGTTTATATATATATGAATATATATTATGGTGTATATGTGTGTGTTCTTGTATTGTGGAAATAGTTATGTGGTCGGCCAAGTTTGGAGAATAGTGTGTGTGTTAGTGTGTAGAGGTGGTGTTTGATTATATGTGTGTGTGTTGGTGTATAGAGAGAGTTAGAGAGGGTAAGAGATTTGAAAGTGTTTGAGAGATGGGAGTGGGAGATTAGTTAGAGGGTGAATTGAAGGTAAAAAATTGGTTTGGAGTTGATTTGTATGTAGTGTTTGTGTGTAGAGAGGGTGAGAGATGGTGGAGAGTTTGGAGAGGGGGTAGGACAGCCCAGGGGACTGCTGTGAATAGCACAGCAGTAGCAGCCATGTTAGGCACTGCTGTGCAGTGCCATGAGGGGGAGGGAAGGCCCCACTTGACGGCCTAATTTTGCCCCTACACACCACCTGAGAGCAGCCCCTATATCCTATGTAACAGTCCCCATATCTGTCCCTCAAACACAACAAAGCCAACCCCTAAACAGGTCCTAATTTTAGTTCCCCCTTGTACCCTATTACTATCCCATGTGAAGTCCCCCATAGCAGTCCCACGTTGCCTCAACTTTCAGTCCTTAAACCCCATAGATCAGTCCACCTTTAGGACCCTGAAATCTGTCCTAACCAGTCCCCCAAACCAACTACAGAACATCCCACATTTAGTCCATTCACTCACCTATTTAACAGTCCTTGTAAACACCACACTAGCCTATTTTAGACTAGAACTCAGTCCTAAACTAAGCCTATATAGGAGTCCTTAAACCTAAACAAATTCAGTCCATGGAACCCTTGATTTCTGTCCCCAAAACAACCTTGTTAACCCCATTTTAGTCCAGTCAAGCCACCTAGGTGGCTGTCCATTGATACCCCAAGTCCAGTCCTCAAAGCCCCTCCAAAAACCCCACCTTCCTGTCCACTTTTAGCAACCCAATTTCAGTCCTTATAGGCTACCATATCAGTCCATTGATATGCCCCAATATCTGTCCTACACACCCCTAAACAGCAGTCCAGTGCTGTCCAAAACAGGTCCAAACCATGGGCAAACCAACCTATTGGATCCTCCATATTCCAGCCATGTTAACACCCCCACAAACCTGTACAACCAGCCCCCCTTAAATCAAATGTTTAGTCCACTATTAGCAGCCCCATATGCATTTGCCCCAAATCAGCCTACATGTATTATGGGTGGCATATATGTAGGTAGATATGGACCCATAGCCTATATATTGTGTCCCATTGCCTGTGTGTGTGTGTGCAAGCTTAGTGAGTGGTTGTGAGCCTTGTATTGGTCATGTGTGTGAGTTTGGATAGGAACCTATAGATGAGCCAATAGGTAGCTATTTGCCTAGGTGTATGTGAACCTATATGTTGTGAGTGAGCTAGTTAGAGTGTGTGTATGTGAGCTTATATGTATATATGAGTTATATATATATTTGTGTGGGTGGGTTTATATATGTATTATGAGTGAGAATGGTATAAGGGTAAGGTAATAGGTAATGGATAACATGTACCATAAGATGACTTAGATGACCTAGATACCGGGATTTCTTGGTAGGTAATGTTAGTATAGGGTAGTATCTAGCTATCCTAGGAAACCTAGGCTAGTATTCCTAAGTTAGAGTGGTATTGTGCAAGGTATTGATATTTACCTTGGTAAGGTAATGTAGGTAATACATAGAAATAGGGTATTCGAGTTTGGAGTCTAAGATAGAGTTAGAACTTGGTTCCCTTGGTTGGTAATGGTCAAATATAGTGCTCATAGACTAGTTTTGACGTCGGTTGACCATTTTGACCAAAAGTCAACAAAAGTCAACCGAGAGTCAAACTTAGCCTTTAAGCGACCAGATTTGACCAAAACCAAACCAGAGTTGACCAGTTGACTGAAAGTCAACAGTTGGTCAACATGTGACTTGTTTGACCTAGGGTTGACTCAGTGTTGACCAAAGTTGACCAAAGTTGACTTTTTGACCAAAAGTCAACTGTAAGTCAACCCTTGACCCAAATTGACCTAGTTTAACTTGGATTGATTTCCTGTGACATTGTTTGACCTTGATTGTCCTAGTGTGACTCAGTATGACCTAGTTTAGCTTGGTATGACTTAGGTTTGACCTAGATTGACCTAGAATTCATTTAGAATGCATTGTAATGCATCTTATTATCATTTTTGGACTCATAGTGACTTGTACTGTTCTATAGGAGACAGACACCACTCCTCGGACAGTATATTCTTTTCAGACACTCAGGCTATCAGGTGAGTACATTCTCTGACCATTTCATACTTGTATGGATTTACATTCTTGCTCTAGATTACTGTACTTGATGCTGACACGATCATTATCACGGATTGGTACTATATGGATCTTCTTCTGAGATGTTATCTCCTTGTATTCACTAAGTACATATTGTGATGTGCATTTTACTTACATGTTGTATTTATTGAATACCCTTATCATTGTACACTCATTGTGCATATTGTACTCTCAGTATCACATTGAGCCATTGTACAAGCCATTGTACAAGTCATTGTGCAAGCCATTGTACAAGTCATTGTATAAGGTAACGTAACTGAATTAGATTTTTGTGTATTGATTGGGGAGGGGGAGTAGAAATGGTTATGTGATCAATCCTATTGTATATGTCCATTGTACACCCACGTACAAAGGAGTCCCATTTTATTGTATAACCTAACCCGTTTACATAACCATATTGTGCTCTAAAATCACATGTTCCTTACAGTTCTTACTTATCATATATAGATATTTTCTGTTATCAAATCTCTACTGTTTTTCATATATTTTCTTCTTTCAGCATTTTATGTACTTTACTCTATTGCATGCTTTATATTTCCTAACTCGATATGAACTGCGTGAGATGTTTTGTGCTCGCTTCCGTCCTGACTGGACCTGTTGAAAATATTACAGAGGATGAGGAGGAGGCCCGCGTAGACACCTACTATGGGGCAGCTGTAGATGCCACGTGTGACCCAGATTTCCAGCCTGATCCACTAGCTTAGAGACTGAGGCTCCCTAGTCTAGGTTTTCTATTTCTGTCATTTGAGATCTAGATTGTATATATTCTTTCATTTCAGTGTTAGAGTCTTGTATTGAGCTGGATGTTCTGATTTGTTATGTCAGTAGACACTTAGACTCTCTGGTTGTATTTATGTGGTTTTTCCTTCATTCCAGTATTTATCTATCTATCTTCCTATCTTTCATTCTGTTTTAGATGTGAATGAGACTGTATATTGCTATGTCACCTCCATTCGGAGTGTATATACTGTACAGGTACCTTTATATTGTTAGATGATTGACCTAGGACAGCGTTCTACCGCCGACACTGCGGCGTAGGCTGGGCGTTGTTACATTCTCGTACCCTCACAGTAGGTACGGGTCGTGACAATTTTACTCTTTAAAATGCTGCTTTAGCTTGTATTATGGCATATATTAAAATAATGAATCATTAAAAATATCTAACAACTATTCGAATTTCTAAAGTTTAATTATTGAGATAAATAAGTTTTCTTCATTTACATGCTTTTACAACTTACTATACTTTTACACCCTTGATGATTGGCTTTTTATTCAATTATATTTGCTGAATTGACTGGGAAAGAGACTCCTAACATCACAATCAGTTAGTATCGGTAGCGACGATATCAGATTAGAAAAAGCTAAAATATATCGGTATCTGTCGTATCGTATCTGTATCCAGGGCCGGCCCTGAGTTAATGGGGGCCCTAGGCAAATTTTTAAAATGGAGCACATATATAATATAAAAAAATTGAACTAAAAAATGAAACAGCCAAGGCTAGAACCTAGGACCTCTTGTGTATAAGTATAACAAACTACCACTACACCACAAATGTTTTGTGATAATGGAGGATCATATTATATATTAGTTCTATTTTCAATATAAGATTACTAATATATATATATATATATTTAAATTAATTTTTTTGGGCCCCCAAATTTCATGGGGCCCTGGGCGGTCGCCCTGGCCGCCCTGGGCCAGGGCCGGCCCTGTCTGTATCGGCCTACACTTCAAATTATAGGTTAAATGATTTCAAGTCTAAGATGGAGGGATGATCCCCACTTGACCAGCCTAAGGGTTGTCTTTTAATCTTCGGCAAACACTGATGTTCTTGATTGATATTCTCAACTTTCTTCTTACTATACTAAGTACCGATTGATGGCTCTCCTAAAAGCATGGGGACCAACCTATTTCAGAGGAATTATATAGAGGAAGCAGTATTGATGCCCCTAAAACTTGAAGTAGATTGGTGGATTATTTCCAATTAATCCATGCAAAAAAAACTTCATCTTTTTCACGATACGTCTGTTAAAGAACATTTAATTTATGAGATGCTTGTCATGTGTGAACTGATTACCATCGTACATATATTATATATTTATGGTATAAACTTGTCTATTGGTTATCTTTGTTGATGGAATGCAGAAAATGTGCTCAAGTAATTCAGAAAATTTATTCCTTTACATCTTTTCATACCCCAGTTGTATAATTATTTGGAACACATATGTCATTCCACTACAATAATTACCCCTGCTTCCTAATAGTTTTAGTGCAACGGTTATATCTGTGTTGCTGGAACACTAATTTGCAACGGTCTAGTAACGGTTAAAATAATCGTTTCCAAATTAAATATATTCGTAATGGTTGAAGGTTTACAGTTGCTTAATACACATTTTACAACGGTTAATAAATGCTTGCTAAATATTTTTTATTTTTTACAACGGTATAACAACGATTTTATGAAAGCGTTGTTAGAGTGAGCTGAATGTACAACGATTATACAAGGATTTTAAATAATTGTTTCAAATTTGTTAATATTTTGCAACGATTACATTATGCCTTATAAAAAAAGGCTCACTATTAGCATCAGTTGCGCAACACTTTTCGTAACATGTTGCGAATGAGCTTATTACTTGTGATGGTTGTGCAACAATTTTTACAACTAGTTGCAAATGTTTTGTTAAATGGCAATGTTTGTGATAACTATTGTCGACAGAAAAAGCAACCATTGCAAGATATTGATCTCACAATAGTTTAATTATGACGGTTGCAAATTCAATATTATATTTTAATTAATAGTATGGTTTGATAAAAAAAATTCACTAAAAAAAGAACTTTAGGGGTGACACTATTAGTACATTGAAAAGTACTAAAAGATTAATACTTAAAATAATTATTTATTTTGCAATAAAATATAATATTATACATAATAAATTTTTAAATGAAAGCTAATAGTATACCTTATTATTTAAGACTGAAAATTATTTTTCTTGGGAGTGCTTTATTGGTTCCGTCCCAATAAAATTTGTGGAAAGGGAAATGTTTTCCAAATTTTCTCCCGCCAATTCGAAACCCTATCACACGACACCAAATCTTTCTTTCTTTCAACATGTACAAGAAGATCCACAGTGGGCCTTCAACTTCCCTCCTTGGTTCTCCGCCGACGCCCGCCACCTCTTCAACAAGCTCCACGATCTCGAAGATCATTGAGACTCTCTGGTTCAATAAAACCTCCACCAATTGCCCTCTGCATATTGTTGTAATAACTGACTAGAGGTGGTGTGGTGTATGTGTCTCTATGTCTTCAACTATTTGTTTCCTTCTTCCTAGTTCTCATGCATATTATTTGATGGGTTGTTAAGAATTGGCATCCTGATGATGCCCGGAACCTGTTCAACAAAATGCACGAGAGGAAGATCTCATCGACCATTAACTTTTACTAGTTTCATTAATGGGCTATGCAAGTTTGGTTGTTTGGACGAGGCACTGCAGCTGTTCGACAAAATGGGTTGATTATTTTTAAAGCGAATAATTGAGGATTATTACATAAAGCAGGTAAAAATCTTCTAGTTTCTTCAAGTCTTTATGCTTTCTTTTTTATATATATTTTATTTTTAATTTGCATTTTCTCAATACGGTTATTTTGTTCAGGTGGCAGTAGCAACAAATCAGTCCCCAAACCAGCAGACGCCTGTCTACAATCTCCCCTCCAAGATCCTTTGTCATTTTATCAATGTCCAGTTGAATGTAGCACTAACTGAAACATTATAATTGAAAGTTATTACTCGTAACGTAACATGTAAGTTTTTAGAAACTTTGTATGGACTCGAATACGACATGACACAATGTGCACACCATCTACTTTCTTGTTGTGTATGCTGGAATATCCGTGTATGTGTCTATGTTTACGTCTATGTCTGTGTCAATACATATTCGGCATGATGCAACACAAATGAAACTGGTTTTTGAAGTGTGTGTTGTTTATGTTTTTTGGGATTCTTTGTGACTTTGAGAGATTTTTTTTTATTCAGGTCGAACCAGACACGGATGAGGTGTTTTCTTTTGTGACTCTGCACCCTTAAGCGATAGTAGGTGGTTGAAATCTCAGGATGCAAAATTTTAAAATCTTGGTGTTTTTAAAATATAAATTTTAGTTTATTGGCATTGAAAATTTATTGTTGTTTGTTACTCATTTGTTAGCAAGATGAGAATGTTGAGGAGAAAGAGACTCTGCCTCCTCCTCCATCGCGACCACTCGTCCACTATTGCAGGTTGCTCCCTTTTCTCTATAGACTTAAAACTATTCTATCGATAAAATATGCCTTCTTATTAAATAATTGGCTTTATGTTTTTGTGGCAAGTCGTTTACTACTTCGTGGAAGAATATGACATCAATTTTTGTGATCCGGCATAGAAACATGGTTGGCGATCTTTGATGATTCGTTATTAATAGATTTTGTGCCCTACAAGTTTGAATTGTGATTGAAGATTTTAACAAGTCTGAATTGAACTTCCTATACAATCTCTCTAACATATAATCAGATAGCTTGAACAAAACCCACCAACAAGTTTGAAATGTGATTAAAGATATTCAGTTGAAAATATTAAAAAATGTAGCTTACTGTCTCAAGCAAACAAGTAATAACATACTATATCATAAAATTATAATACTCTGAGACTTAGATCCAAAAAAAAAACGTAATGGACCTAGGAGAAGAGGAAACACAAGTTTGAAGGAATGTTATTTTAAATCACTAGATTGCCTTCTACTATTTATATACAAATAGAATGTCAGATGTTCTGTTCAGCACCTAGAATGTGATTTTATGTGATGAATCACTAGATCGCCTTCTACTATTTACATAGATTACCATCTACTATTTACATAGATGTCAGATGCTCTGTTCAGCACCAAGAGTGTGATTTTAAATCTAGAATATGTATGAAGGAGTGTATCCTTCCATTTAAACATTCCTTAATATGTCAGATGTTCTGTTCATCACTGAATTATCATGATGCTATAGCTTTATTAGTCTTTTTGCCCTTTTAAGAGTATGCATGTTCTTTAAGCAATCAATTTATTAAGTTTGCAATTTACCTAACATTTATACTTTAGATCTTGGGTACATCTATATTGGGGTTAAACAAAGACTAAGGGATCTTTTTATCTTATAAATAGTGTACTGAAGTAGGACTTCAGCCATATCAAAACAAATGTCACCGAACTACATGAAATGTTGCATTCTTCTCTCTATATATGATTTAACTAGCAACACATTGCTACTACACCTTCTGGTAATTGATATACTCTACTCTCAAAATATTTATGGTCTCAGTACATTAGTTTATGAGTGCATTGCCATTGGAAATATGAAATGATGGCAACAATACTTTTTGCTTAAAGTAAATGCTAGCTCATCTTACTGTCATTCTCTAAAGTCCTAATTTAGTCTTAGAAAGTTACATTTATAGATGGCCTTGTTGATATATTTGATATTTTTATAGAGACAGGATGTCATGTGCTTGTTTATATAATCTCAAGTGCATGATAAATTGTCTCGGTAGGTTTGTAAATTAGGAACTTGAATTAGTATAACTACTTATCATTAATGTTTCTTGATGACAAAAGTATTGAGTTTCTAATGATTGTCATCAATAATCAAGAGGGGCTATTCATCTTAATTAAACCTTTCATAAAGTTGGGTTTACCCAGTCTTGTAGCCAGTCCCTTAGCGGGTAAGAGAAGCAAATTAGCATATGGAAACAATCAAGATAGGTGTATTTAATGCAAACCCTATATATTATTGTTTATTGTATTACTTTAAAAGAGAATCATGTCACCATGTTTAAACGACAATCATGTCGGATTTTTAATTGGTTGGAATCAATATTCTTGTTTTTGGTATTAATTTGCTCTTAGATATATTTTGGGAGTGGGAACTCCTTGACAGTTCATTTATTTTTGTGAGTGAACTGACTTGAAGCTTGTGAAGCTATACTTGAATACTTCTGGAAAAGAAACATTGTATAATATTGAAGTAACAATTTTCTATCTTGAGGTCCTGCCCTCATTATTTGACTTGATGCCATAACTAGATAGTTGGGGTTCTGTTTTTAGTAAGGGAGGATATATATGTTGCCTCTAAGATATGGATAATGAAGAAAAGCTTCTACATCCATGCCTCTAGAGGGTTATAAGGAAGATTTAGATGTGAAAATGGCACTCATGTATTGACATGTTGCACAAACAGATATTGCAGTAGCAATTGTGAAAATCCAACCATTGTAGTGATGGTGAGTATTTGTTAGCATTAATACGATCTCTTCGCTTCGATGCAAGATTATGTTTTTTATTTTTATTTTTTGTATTAAAATTTGAGAACTGTAGGTTCTAACTTCTCTTGTGGAGCTTGCTTCCCACATCCCTTACAAGTGCACCTAAATTTTGGCACTAGGAGAAATTAATCAAATTAAACAATCAAGGATCTCAATATAGTTACATTTTAAAAAAAAATATAGTTACATTTCAAATTAAGTGAAAAGCATAAATATATACTAATTCACCTAAAGAAATGCATTTCAAGATTAAAGCACCACTCAGTGTCGCTTGTTTTTGTTTGTATAAAAGCTTGCAATACATTTTAGTACTTTATGAGGTTTTCTTTCACTATATTCAGAGTTGTGTTTTCTTAATTTTTTAGGTTTAACAATGGAAAAGGGAAAAAAAAGTATCAAAAGCTAATGGTTCTAGAGGAAGCTCCCAAGGAGGATGTCAAGGTGGATCTAAAGGAATATATGCAACAACAGCAATTGGACAACAAAGTGCTTCTGGAGGAAGCTCTCAAGTTGGACAAAAATGTGGTTTTAGAGGAAGCTCTCAAGCAGGACAACAAAAATCTAAATGCCATCACAATCTCATCTCATACCTTGACTAAAATGGCCTGAGTTGCTACCGAGATGGTCACAATCACATAAAATGCTGCTGACAATGATTTTGTCTGTATACCTTTTCACTTTTAAGCCCACTGTTTAGGTATGTTTCACGGTGATCATTTTATATTAGCCACTTTTCGTTGGTCGGTTACTGTACAGACTTTTCCTTTTGTTTAGTTAGTAACCTATACTCAAGGATGAATTCCATTCTTTCCTTTTTGCAGTTTTTTTGGGAATTGTGATCTGCATGATTTCATTGCACATGTACTTTGCTCCTTTGTATGTGCTTGTAGATTTGCCATCAACATCGAAGGCAGCTTCAAGCACTCTAAACGAAGTGACTGTCGAACGACCAGTAAAGTCCTGATGCAAGAGACCTCTTGCTATCATTAGATCAAGCAATTAGAGCTGCCAATTTTAGTTGCCAACTCGATACATCTCACAGAACATATGGATGTTGTGCAACAACTCTAGAGCCAAGCAAATGAAATTATTAGTGGGAACACTCCAGAAACACAACATAGAAATGTAAGAGCCAAACAACTTCTCTATAGGACAAAGCGTGCTTGTTTCCAGAAATCTCGAGTTGTGAAGCATGCATTTGTATCTAGAGGTATTCATGGAGCATTAATCTTTATACCCTGCTTCAAAATTTTCAAATATGGTTTTTTTGAACTTCCAGTGTCAGTTGATTGATCCAGTTATGCATATGATTGTTTTGTGACAAATGTAAATATTGTATTCATTATGCGTTGCATGGAGGAAGACACATAATTCAGTGTGCTAAGTATTTTGGATATTTACATTTATGTGTCAGCAGTCCTGAATACTTATATCATTTAGTTCATTTGCATCAGTGTTAATGTTAACTGAAGAGTCGCTCAATCTTCGATCACATTTTTGATTCTTTATCCCTGACAGATCTCTCCTAGGACATGAATTTGTAGGCAGAGTTAAATAAGATCCATTAATGTTAGCTAAAATTTCATGTTTTGAATGATTTACAGTACTGATCTGTGTTCTTAAATTCTCTTATTTCATTATACATCCTGCTAGGAGAGAAACATAAATTTGGAATCCAGACTTGTACCATTTTCCAAGAATCTTCAGTTGCTTAATTCTTGTCCTTAATCTTTTAACCAATTTTGAGACCCATGTTTTACTATTGATCTTATTTTATATTTATCTTAGCTTCTCACTTTGTATATAAACAAAAGCCATTTAGGAACTCATCCAAAATTCTGAGTGTCGAACTTGGATGTGCTCAGATAACTTGCTCTCATACTTCAATATGTGATATAAGTTCTTTCAGGTTATTACTATCAACTTTACCTGATACATTGTATTTGTCCCTCTATGCAAGGTTCATACCTGCAAGACAAGTTTGTTAAATAACATTACAATATTCTGCACATTTTTTAAGCATGAGATATTATATTGTTTTATAGGCTATATGCTGTTATTTTTATCATGAAAATTTGTTCATCAAGTTCAATGTTATTCATTTGCTTTGTTCATTAAGGTTCATACCTGCAAGACAAGTTTGTATGGAATTTTATACAGAGTACCCAATGATGTATAGATAATTTTGATACTGTTACCACATTATTTTCCTGGCATTCTTAGATCAGTGTAGCAATGTTTCAGGAACTGTGTACATCAAGAAAATTGAATATCCATACTTTACCACAAGATCAAAATAGCACATTCTTCTGCTCTATGATTTGTTTGGTTAAGACCCTTTGTCTGTTGATGATCCATATTCTAGACACCAAAGAATATTACTTTAAGGATACTTACAAGACTAAAATAGCTCATTCTTTTGCTCATGCTATTTTTTCAACTTGGTTTTGGTTTCATTGTTATTTATCCACTATATATGATGTTCTTGCTATTCTAGTGAGGTGCAACTGCAAGACACACTGCTTTATCTTGAAAAATGATCATCTGTACTCCCTTTTCTTCTTCGTTTGTTGTACAGAGGTTTTTGAGGAGGTGTTGGAAATTGTATCCTATATGCATTCTATTCCCCGACAATATCCTTGGAGATGTGGAGTCTTTGGCCTTTAAAGATGGAAGCACTTAAAGAATGGGCAATAGACTTCTTTGAAAGTAAGTCTGTAAAAGTGTAAATCTGCTTATCAATGTTGTTTATTCAGTCAAGTTAGTGTTCTATTATTGCGCTTTTGAGGAATGACTAACCCATCTTTTCTAAACTTTGCAAAGCATATGCATTAGTGTTCTATAATAGTATGGGTATGAGTTCATATTATTTTCAACTATTTTCAAGTTTATAGTGGCTAGAGTGTAATGTATATGCAACTTTACTCCCTGCACTGTTATGTGATATTATGCTCAGTCACTTACTTCTAGTATTAATTCCAGATCCATTATGGCTGCAGTTTATGTTTTAAAATTGTGTAACCATTAACCTTTTGTGGCTTTTAAGTACACCATTACCCCCTTTTAGTCTCTTCGAATGCCACAGAAAGCTACCATCACCAACCACCAATTCAAAATTTGACATTCATTTTCAACTTGCAACAGTTTTGTGTGACATTCTGCACTCTGAAGCTTAGATTAATTAAGTTAAATTAAATTAAGTTGCAGCATGGTCATATCTGTGTTCAATTCCTGACCAGTTGTCGATTGTCGCAAGTAACCCATCAATTTACAATCAGAACATAAGACTGAAAATATAAAGTATCAACAAACACCTTTCAGCCTATTTAATACATCCAGGAAACTTCAATTCATAAATCCCAGATTACTTTCAAAGAGGAACAAGAAACCATAAAATGAAATTGCCTCCTGAACCCAACATCCCCGTTACACACGCTAGCATCTAACTTGAGTCTAGACAAAACTCTGCTTTAAACATTAAATTTGTATGTAAAAGCTGAGAATACTTACATACAATCGAGATCAATAAACTCTGCTTTAACCAATAAAGCTGCAAGACGGTAAAGCCCAGAAGGAACAGGCTTGTTTACTTCCGCGCCTTCATAATACTGGAATTTAAATCCCAATATTTGAGCAGCATGTGACTGTATACAATGCATTGGCTCAATTTGATGTGAAGGAGAAAATAAGACAACTCTTATAAACAGCCAAAGAAAAGTCAGATAATACCTTCAAAAATAGGTATATTGTCCAGAACTAAAACTGAAACAGGTATATTGTCCAAAACTGAAGCCATGTATGAATTTCATATTTATTAATAATCAAGACTATATAGAAGTCCCGTGTCACAATAAAAACATGTTATAATTGTCCAAAACTGAAACTGAAACAAGTATGCAAAATAAAGAACCATGTGTGCACAACACTACAACCCAAGACAATAAAATATTCCTAAAAACTTAAGAAGATGTATGTATAGAACAGAAAGCAACAATCACAAAAGTGCCAATGAACCATCAAAATAATAAAATAATCATATATATAATGATCTGTGACCGTTTGCAAAGTTCATAAGCATTGCAGCCAATATATGATTAGTCCCATGTATATTGTATTATTACCATGAAAGGAAATACAAAACTTTTAAATCATATATCAGAAATTGAATAACGTGTGCATATTCTAACTAAACAAAGTGGAGAAGCAAGCAGTTTAATATGTTAATGCTACGTGGCCCTCCTTCATCCCCCTTATCGGGTGATGGTTCTGCTGCGGGTACTGCTCTCGCTTCGCTCGGATGTACCCTTGTTCCCATCGTACGACTGCTCTTTTTTTTTGAATATCAAATGGGGGGCAGGGGCATGAAAGCTAACTTGCATGCCTTAGCTCAGGACAAGTCTGCCCAATTATCATAATGTGATAGATAGACCAGACTTGCTAAAAGATGGAGAAGCAAGTAGTTTGAAGATGTGAATGCATACCTAGTTTACATCAAATATGGCCCCATTATCAACATTTAGTCACTTGCCGGAAAAGAGAAACATCCATGTACTTCTAATTTATTCTATTGTCCAGTCCTGTTTTCAGATGCAACAACTTCAGAAAGCAGTATCTACCATATTATAAGGAAAAATTGAATTGATCATGCTTGATTTTAACAACAGCCAACAAATAGAGACTATCTGTATATAATGGGTTTCAAAGAAAGAGAGCAATATAGAATAAGAACATAGTAGAGAATCAACAATCTTGAGAGGGAACTTGTTAAATTCAGTCACTAAGAGAAGTGGTTCCCTCTCAGACTATGAAGCAAAAATAAAGTATATCCCCTTCCTTTCTCATTCACATTCATTTACAACTAAAAAGTAGAGAAATTATTTTCAAACTAATTTACAATCATATATCAAATAACTAGCAAGTTTCTCGGAATTTTACATTTTTTCTGTTCATTAGACGATTTACATTCTATCTTAACATCATCCAGGAAGCTTCTTGTCAGTGAAACACACTTCTGCGTGTTAAAGCCTGTAAAATTGTCATTCCCATCTACACCTCTTTGTCCAAATATCGAGCTACATGTATAGTTGCTATGCCCCATAGACAGTTGACTGCTACAAAGGTTTCAGAAAATGTATGAACTTGATTGTTGGAATATATAATATTATATTGTTACTAGTCTCTTACGCTACTCTATTATAGTTCAGGGAACATACTACTCAGATTCAATATTTACCTAGACATAGTTTTCCAGTTTGTATCATGCATCCACTATATGATTAATTCCATGTATATTGCATTATAACTGTGAAAAGGAAAAACAAAAACTTTTAAAATATATATCAGAAACTGAATAATTTGTGCATATTCTAACTAAACAATGTGGAGAAATAATCAATTTTAATATGTTAATGCACGAAAGATAACCTGTATACCTTAGCTCGAGACAAGTCTGGCTCAAATATGGCCAGTTATTGTAACATGATACAAGTTAATCTTAATAGAAGAAAAAGGAAGCTAGTAAAAGAAATAAACCTAACAAGTAACAAGCCTAGGCAAGGGCAAAGCAAGGAATAAGCCATAGTTGGTGGTTTTATTTGATTTGGTATTCATTAACCTCAGAACTTCTACTCGTGCTATGTTATTTTATTTCATACTTATGTAAGATTATCTGATTTTGGTGTTTATGCCTGTTATAGTTTACAAGTTGGATAGTTGAATGCTATGCAAATGCAGGGGTTGTAATATAAATCATTTATTGTACACATTCTCTAATTTCTTCCCATCTAAAAGTATCTGGAATCTTATTGAGCTTTTCTTATGTAGATATTCTTGTGCCACTGGACAACTACATATTGAGGAGTACCACACATTTCCTTACTTGCAAAGATCCTGATTACCAGCAAGGCCTGTGGAATATGCATTCATATGTGAGTCATTGAAGTACATGTTATGTCATTAAACAGTTTGAATACCTTCCATCATTGAGTAATTTATTATCAGGGTTTCTTTATGAATAGGCGTATTAGCCCCATTAACTTGGAACAGCTTAACTGATCTAATTGCTATATTTTTCTTGTTCAATACAAAAAAAAATACAACATCCTCCTCAACAACAATCACGACTAGAATAGCAAGGCCGTCACCCAATTTCTTTTGGGTCAATACAGTAATTTATTTTTTTCATGCTGTTATTAAGGTCCATCCCTTTGTTTCAGGAGTAAACTGATAAGGACAATACTTATAAGAGAGAAATTTTTTCCGATCGATACTATAAGTGTCACCTACGTTGCATGAATATGGTCACATAGGGATACAAACAAGATTTGTATAGAACACCATTTCCCGTGTCCATGCAACATAGGTCCATGTTTTGCAACATTACCAATTGCTGCTTTTTATCACCCCAGTCCACATATTCAGCCTCAGTACCCAAGTTATCATTTAATGGTAGCATTATAGTATTCTAGTATCTTGTTCTTTATTGATCCAAATGTATAAGGGCTTTGATCTAACAAATGTAGATTATGTCCGACATAAATATGGAAGACACTGATATTGAGCCTGCGCCGAAGCTTATTGAAGTGGTCTTCCAAAACTGCAAAGGTCAAGTGGATCAATGGGTTGAGCCATATCTCAGGATTACAATTGATCGACTGCGTCGAACAGAAAGGCCATACTTGAAATGTCTTTGGATTCAAGTGGTAAGAAATTAGTTTCCTGAAGCACTACTCAATGCTGAATTCTCTTCCTTTCTGAATATTAATAAACCAGGGCTACTATACTATAGCTGTTTTTTCATATTTGTATTTGCTCTTATAATTAAGTGATGGTTGGAGTTTAGACAACATTTTTTTTTGCTTCTGCTGATTTTCATATTTATATTCCTGATTTTCGATTTTGCGACGTGTTGAATTCAGAACAAGTCAATTATGGGACTCATCTTTTTCTTCAGATAGCTGATGCTCTTTACTACAACCCTTCCTTGACACTTGGGATACTACAAAAGCTTGGTGCAACAGAAGTTCTTAATCTGTGGTTTCAGATGCTACATCAAGTTAAATAGAGTGGAGCTCATGTTAATTTCAGGCGGTAAGTTTGAGTTTCACTAGTCTTTTCTGTCAAAATCGTTGCTTTATTGTGCTTTGTATGCTCTTATCTTTTTGCTATCTAACCTTTATGAACTGAGTTTTTTCTTTGACAATTACATAGCTTTCATTGCTCTATTTGTGTGCAGGGAAAATGACAAGAAGGTTTGTTGCTTGGGGTTGACTTCACTTATTGCCCTTCCAGAGGACCAGATGCCAATGGAAGCTTTAACACGAGTTTTTAAAGCAACAATATACTTGCTTGTCGCTTATATGGATCAAGTTGCAGGTACTATTAATAATTCTTTGTCATTTGTCTTTGATCATAAAAATCCTATTGAGGTTTTGCTTGAATTTATATTTACAAGTGTATTTGTATTTGTATTTGTGTATTTGTATTAGTATTATAATTGTATTCAATATATTTTTATTTGTAAATTGTATTTTTTTTAAAATGGAAACATAATCAACAACGTTTCAACACTGTTGTAAAATAATATTTTAACAACATTTCTAAACATTGTAAAATTTATTTACAATATTTTTAAATTATTGTTGATATTATAATTACAACATACAAATATTTATTACAATGTTTGGAAAACATGATTGAATAAAATATACAACATTTTGTAGAAGTTGTATAAACTCTTTTTATCAACAACGTGCCAAAATTGTTGTAAGATAATATTTTAACAACGTTTCTAAATATTATAAAATTTATTTAAAATACTTTTAATTTATTGTTGATATTATAATTACAACATACAAATATTTATTACAATGTTAGGCAAACATGATTGAATAAAATATACAACATTTTGTAAACGTTGTATAAATTTTTTTACAACATTTGTACAATGTTGTATAAAATATATGTACAATGTTTACTGAATATGGTAGATATTGTTTTTACCACAGTTGCATAATGTTGTTGAAATTATATTTACAACATGTGCAATTTGTTCTAAAAGTATTGTTTACAATATTTAAAAAATGTCGTAGAAAAGTTTTGGTCAGATTTTAGAAAATTCAACAATGTTTATAAAGTGTTATGAGAAGAACATCTACAATATTTTTACAATGTTCAAATGAACATTATGGAAGATATCCCCCTTTTTACAACCCTGGATATAACGATCTTCTATTGAACGTTGTAAAAGACCTTTTACAACATTTTTTCAACGTTGTAAAAAGGGTTTTTTCTTGTAGTGGGAGCACCTACGGATCGTTTTGGAGATTTTACGGAAGGAGAAGCTGTACGGGAAGCTCTCGAAGTGCGAGTTCTTCTTGGACCGAGTGGAGTTTTTGGGGCATGTGGTGACTGGAGAGGGGATTTCTATGGATCCCAAGAAGATTGAAGCAGTAGAAGCATGGGCACCTCCCAAGTCAGTAGCTGAGATTCGTAGTTTTCTAGGGCTAGCATGATACTACAGGAAGTTCGTGAAGGATTTTGCCAGGATAGCATAGCCGATGACCAAGCTTATGCGGAAGGACGAGGAGTTTATCTGGAGCGACGCCTGTCAGTCAGCTTTTGAAGAATTGAAGAGAAGACTCACGACAGCACCAGTTCTAGCTTTACCATCTGGATCGAAAGGATTTGTCATCTACAGCGATGCTTCAGGGAAGGGCTTAGGATGTGTGATTAAGCAGAACAAGAAAGTCACTGCTTATGCTTCTAGACAGTTGAGGCCTCATGAGAAGAATTACCCCACACATGACTTGGAGCTTGCAGTAGTCATTTTTGACTTGAAACTGTGGAAGCACTACTTGTATGGAGAGAGAGTGGACATCTTTACGGACCATAAAAGTCTAAAGTATGTTTTTACTCAGAAGGAGTTGAATATGAGGCAGCACAGATGGCTGGAACTCATAAAGGATTTCGACATCAATCTGCAGTACCATCCTGGAAAGTCGAATGTGGTAGCAGATGCTCTCAGTCGATATCCTGTTGCTATGTATCTCACTATGGATCGGCATCTTTTATAGGATCTTGAGAGTCTGGGGATCAAGATTGTTCTTCCAAGAGTTGGAAGGCAACTGATGCATATGCAGATACAGTCAGGACTATAGAGCAGATCAAGGAGGCCCAGTTTCTAGATGAGGGACTCCGATGTCTCAGAGGCCAGACAGAGGCAGGATTGCTCGACAATTTCACCATTACAGATGATAGATCCCTGAGGCACGAAACTCAGTTGTGTGTGCCCAAGGATTTGTGGGAGGAGGTGATGCTGGAAGCCCACCAGTCGCAGTATTCTATCCATCATGGATCTACCAAGATATACAAGGATCTGTGGGAGTATGTTTGGTGGTATAGAATAAAGAGAGAGGTTGCCATATTTGTTTCCAAATGCCTTGTGTGCCAGCAAGTCAAGGCGGAGCGCCGGAGACCAGCAGGACTACTCCAGCCTTTACCTATTCCGGAATGGAAATGGGAGCACATCACTATGGACTTCGTCTCTGGTTTACCGCATACCACTAGTGGCAAGGATGTTATTTGGGTTATCATGGACAGACTGACGAAGTCTGCTCATTTTATTTCGTTTAAGGTTGGGCTGTCGACCGAGAAGCTCGCAGATCTCTACATGCGGTAGATTGTACGGATCCACGGGATGCCGGTGAGCATCATTTCAGACAAAGGCAGCCGCTTCATATCACATTTCTGGAGGAGTCTACAGCTGAGCTTCGGATCACAGTTGAAGTTCAGTACCGCCTATCATCCACAAACGGACGGGCAGTCCGAGAGGACCATTCAGACGCTGGAGGATATGCTACGAGTTTGCGCACTCGATTTCTGTGGTTCGTGGGAGGATCATTTCCATCTAGTGGTGTTTGCCTATAACAACAGTTATCAGGCTAGCTTCGAGATGACCCCGTTCGAGGCAATGTATGGGCGGAGATGCTGCACACCCTTATCTTGGGACGATGTTGGTGAGAGGGCTTTGCTTGGGCCAGAGATGGTGGTAGACTCAGTTGAGAAGATCAAATTAATCAGGGAGCGTCTCAGAGTTACACAGGATAGGCAGAAGCACTGGGCAGACAGCAGCAGACGGCCACTGGAGTTCGCAGTTGGTGATAGAGTGTTCCTGAAGATCTCGCCGACCGGAGGTGTTATTCGTTTCGGCAGAGACGGGAAGCTTAGTCCGAGGTACATCGGGCCTTTCGATGTAACTGTACGGATTGGCGAGGTGGCATATCGACTAGCACTTCCAGCCAACTTGGAGGGAGTACACGACGTTTTCTACATATCACAGCTTCGATGCTACGTTCCAGACCCGAGCCATGTGGTGGACTACTCAGAGTTAGAGGTGGGTCCGAGCTTGACCTACGAGGAGCAGCCAGTGGAGATCCTTGATCGGAGGGAGAAGCGCCTGCGGAACCAGACTATTCCTCTTGTCCACGTCATGTGGAGATACCACTCTCCGGGAGAGTCCACATGGGAGCGTGATGACGAGATGCGAGAGCGCTACCCTAGATTGTTTACTTGATTATATTTTAGCATTTTTGAATTTCCATTAAATAATATTGTGGTGTTTGTGAAACAAATTTTTTTTAAATATTTTCTGAATTTCGAGGACGAAATTTTTCAAGAAGGGAGATTTGTAACTTCACTTCTCAGAGATTTTTTTAAAATTCATATAAATCCTTAAAATATTTTTCTCAAATATTTTTCCTTAATTAATTATTTCCCTTCTCAAACTAATTATTGGGCTTGGTTAATTCATTTAATCTTGTGTGGGCCAATTCAATTATTGGGCTGCCCTGGCCCAATGGGGAATAAGGTTGGATGAGATTTTGTTTTAATCAGCAGACCAATTCTTCTCCACCCTTCCCAATTGTTCTAATCAACAGAGAATTTGAATCCTAAGCCATAACCGTTTTGGCAGGGGGAGAAGGAATTGATTTCCTGCCAACATGATTGCCTCCTCCTCATGCTACTCTAGCAGTCTATTTAAGCCAATTCTCTCCTCACTATTATTGAACAACAATTCTTCATTCTCTAACTTCATCTTCTCCAAAGCTCTGTTCTTGACCGGCCATGGCGGCATTAGCTCTGAGGATCGACGACTCAACCATAGCAACCGACAGTGCACGAGTTCAGTAAGTAGAGTATCTGATCTTTTTGTCTCCTTGATCGATTTTGAAGTTTGACGTGATCGAATCAATGACTGGATTGTTCGATTTCAACTCAGGAGTTGGTCGATCGAACTCCGATCGTGAGTAGAAACAGATCGATCTTTGATCATTGATCGATCAATTCCTTTAATGATCAATCATCCATGAAGTGTGCCAATTGAATTTTGATCATAAAGTATTTGTCTGTTTGCCTCTATAATTCGAATTGGTCATGCACAGATCCTGATTGAGTATAGTCGATCACATCTCAAGTTTTGCCTACATACTTCCTAATCTGTTCTTGCTTCAAGCTCTGATCGGAGAGACGAGGTGAGAAATCCCTTTAATCGAGAGTAAAATAACTTTATGTTCTTCTTGTCATCGATCTAATAGATCTGATCAATTGTATGCTAGTGTGGATCTAGAATGGGGTTGCATCAGTACATAGAGCATCTAATTGTTCGAATCTTGGCAGAATAGGAATTTGGAAACGTAAGTATCAAATATTTCCTATTTAGTCATAATTTGGAAGTAGGAATTGTAATTAATAGTTCACTATTGAAGCAGGACAAGCACTCTTCACCTGATTTCAAACTCGACCTATTGGAACTCTTTAAGGTAATCCTTGACTCTTTTATACCCATGTGTTGCAGTTTAATTTTGGCTAAAGTCTAGATCATGTTGGGAGTGGTGTTGTATCATGTGGTATTGTATAATGGTGGTGTCAAGTTTACATGTGCTCACATGGATGTAGAGTTAACTGTAAATTGTGGGATTAAGTAAATGACTCGATGAATCCAAAGGTTTGGCTAATATCTAGTTAGGACTATTTTTGTGTACATTATACATTATGATATGAGGTTTTGAAGATATGGTTAAAAGGAATAAGTTAAGTTCAGGTATATGTTGATAACATTTATGTTCAAGACTGATTTGGTATCAGTTGACTAAGAGACTGATTATAGGATTATACATTAGTGTCGTGGTTAAGTGGTCTAAATTGATTGTGAGCTTGAGACTTTACTTAGACTGTAAAGTAGTGATATCAGAAAGTTTATGATACCCTGATTTGAGCTCAATTAGCTATGGAGATGTAGAAATTCAATCTATATATCTGTGAATGAACAAGTTAGATGTAGAGTATTCGAACCTGAGATTGTAGACAGAAATCAATTTTCTTTTGTGTATCATTCCAGTTAGGTAACTATATGAATCTGATTGGAATAGTGGACTGTTAGATTAGGCCTCAGGTTTTGAATTCTGTTTATGGTTGGCAGTAAGATGGCACAGTAGGAATCCTTCATGATAAACCTTACCTAGAAGACTAGGTTCAACTCCTGCTGAGACGAAATGTTCACTAAATCAGAGTGTTGATCTATTTGTACTGCCAAGCAAGTATGGGAAGGTAGGTTAGTTATTTTTGTTCTGTCCTGATACTTTCAGTTTTGAATAGAAATAGAATTGGAGTTTTGGTTGAACTGCAGGTTAGGAAATATAGTAGTCTAGGACTGGCTTATATCAGTTCTATTGGACTGAATAATATCAGTCCTGTTCAGGACTGATCCCCCTTTTGGATTGTTCTGATAACTCAGAAATTATATTTCAGGAAATACTACGGCTTGATATTTCCTTGCTTAGCAGGACTTGGTTTATAACCTGATATCGAGGAGCCTGTTATAACAAGTTTAACTTAGTACTTCAGATATAAATTGCATGTTGAGAAGTTGTTGAGTAGATTCTGAATACTTGAGAGTCCAGTTCCAACTGGACTGTATTGGCAGAATAGCTTAAGTTCCTGTGAATTCTACTTGGCTTATTATCAGCCTTATTATAAACTTGCAAATGAACCCATACCTATAGAAGATTATTCACCTTAAGCTACAGTGATTGGGTCCTGTCCTGGTTTGGACTGAATAGTAGTGTAGGTTTTGTCTCGGGGTGGTTAGGACTGATGTACCACATGAACTGAACCTTATATGTTTGAGCATGAAGTTGGGTTGAATTGAATCAGTCATAGTTAAGACTGAAGGGTATCAGTCTTAATGTTGACTGAACTATGGAGATCATTTCCACATGTGGACAGGGCTAATTGTTTATCCAAAACTGAATTACCTTTTAAACCAGAGAATTGAGAACCATTTGCAGGAATGAGTTGGAGGCAGTTAGACTGGTCATGTCCTGATATTAGACTGGGACATAGGACTGTATTTTTGAACTGGAATATTGAACAGGGTATCAGTTCTATCAAGGCTATTTTCTGAGTATTGTTAGGATATCAGTCCTACTTATAGCATTAAGTCTTGTTAAATCAATCTAACTATAGCTGGATAGTAGGTTGTTAAATCAGTCTAACTATAGCTGGATAGTAGGTTGTTAAATCATTATAACTATAGGATATCAGTCCTACTTACCAGGATTCAAGTTCAGCACGTTACTGAACTAAATCAGTGACTGTTAGGACTGGTTGTAGCAGGGACCCATCTAGGAGTGAATCTCCACCTGAGATTAGACTGGAATGTTTAGGATACCAAATAGGCCATTGTCTTTGTTTTGTTCTAAACCATTTTGTCTAATAAGATGTTGAGAATACTCTATCATTAGTAAATTAAGAACTGTGTATCTGTCAAGTTTCAAATGTTAGGAACCCTTATTAAGCCTGAATTATTGGTAGAGAGTTATAGACTAAATTTTGCATGACTGAACTCTAAATGACTAGGTACTATTTTGAATCCTAGTATCATCCTCTTAACCAAATATAGACTTTAGGAATAAGTTTATACTATGAGAATTTTATTTCAATTTCAAACTTTATTTCTGATAAAACCAGTTTAGGATAGAGTGCTTATTAATCTATATTATAAATCATTGACAGGACGATATCCAGCTATCCATTCCACTCTTGATCACCCTGAGCAAGGCAAGTATACTCCTCATGTCTTGTATATTCATTCCTGTTTCACCTTGTTGACACGATGTATCACGGGATTGTCTTGTTTCATGTTCTCTTGAGCTTACTTGTGTTTGGGAAGGGAAATACTACAGATGTGTGATCAAACCCTGTTATTATTCATGTGAATAGCTTAGGCCCCGCATCGTGCACGCGGGACCAAAGCCATACCATTTCATGTTCATTAAATCTACCCAAGCCGATCACACACTCTGGATGTATTTCAATATTGCACATTTCAGGATTCAGGTTGTATTTTATGTTCAGGTTGTATTTCATGTTCAGACCCATATCATGTTCTCTGTATTTACTTTCAGTAGTTTTTGTTCAGTTTCATGTCTTGTTCTCATTTCTCGTACTTTATATATATTTTCTGTTTCTTGTTCATACCATGATGTTCATGATCATTTCCTTCGATATACTTAGCTCCGCTCCTGACTAGGATATGTTACAGGTGAGCTAGAGGCTATCTGTGATACTTACTATTGGCAGGAGCCTGGAGGCACCTATGAGCCAGTAGATGTGGCCCAGGACCTAGAGGCTGAGGAAGCCTAGACTTTTCTACATAGCTTTATCTGGACTTGTACTAGAGACATCTTTATAGTTTATATTACTGGAATGTAATAACATTTAGATTGTATTTGAGATTCTAGGATTGATATATTAGATGCTGTGATTACTTTCATTCTTATCTTGATTCATAGTTCTCCCTAGATTTTGTTACAGCTTAATTCATTGTGTCTAACAATGAAGGCTGGGCGTGTCCGACTCGTGTCCGATTATTCTGAAGCGGGTCGTGACACATCATCCCCAATTCAAGTTCATCGTGACCACTACTTGGCACTCCACCGATGATCTTGACCCCCTGACCAGAGTTGCAGCCAGACATAGGGCCACCATCATGGCCCTATCAGCTTGGAGCCAGATTGCCTACGGCAACATCTTCCAAGCGATCAGAACTGCAGAGGATGATATGACCAGAACGGAAACTAGACGCACCTCAGACAGTTCTTCGGAGGCGCGGGCTTCTCTCGATCTCGCCAGAGCTATTTTCAAATCCCGCCTCAAGGTCGAGACTGAATTCTGGAAGCAAAATGCTAGATTAGCCTGGGACTTGGAGGGAGACCGCAACTCTGGCTTTTTCTACGCTTGTGTCAAGGGGCGTAGACAACAGCTCAACCTCCACCACATATCGGATGACAACGGCACTCAGCTTCTAGACCAGACGAGCATTCAGGAGGTAGCCGCTCTTTTCTACTCAGCTCTTTTCACCAAAGAGGCGATCACCAGGGACGAAGAGTTCCTCTCTGAAGTCCCCAACATCATCACCGATAGAGAAAATGATTGTTTTCTTGCCTCTCCCTCGGTGGACGAAGTCAAGTCTGCTATGTGGGCGCTTGACGCTTACAGTGCCCCCGGCCCGGACGGGTTCTCAGGCGAATTCTTTCGTACTTGCTGGGACATCATCGCTCCTGACCTGCTCGAAGCGACCACTGCCTTTCTTCAAGGGGCAAGATACCCGAAATCCATATCCAGGGCGAACCTCATCCTCATTCCCAAAAAAGAGAATCTGGAGACCTTCAGAGACTTCTGGTCCATAAGTTTATGCAACTTCACCAATAAGATCATCTCCAAGATCATCGCTAGCAGAATGTCCGATCTCCTACCCAAAATCATCTCCGAGGAGTAGAGCGGCTTGGTCAGATGTCGTAACATCATCGACCACATCCTCCTAGCCCAAGAAATGGTCACCTGTATGAAATTCCCGGCCAGAGGAGGCAACGTTGCCATCAAACTTGACATGGAGAATGCTTACGATCGATTGGACTGGCAATTCTTAATCTGGATGCTCAGAGCTTTTGGTTTTGTCGAACCATGGATCGATATTATCTTCCGATCGGTCAGCAACTCTTGGTTCTTCATCGTCATCAACGGCCAAGCAGAAGGTTTTTTTCCTTTCGAGCCGAGGTGTTCGCCAGGGAGACCCCTTGTCAGCCACCATCTTCATCATCGCTGTCGAAGCCCTCAGCAGAAATCTCAAAAGCATGATCGACAACCCTCAATTTTACCACTTCTACACAACCACTGGTTGTCCCATCATTACTCACCTCACTTACGTCGATGATGTCCTCATTTTCTCCTCTGGCGACAGCGGATCGGTTGAGGTCGTCTACAAAACGCTGGAGAGATATGCCAAATGCTCTGGCCAGTGGGTCAATAACAACAAAAGCGTCATCTATACCCACCACAAAGTAGACAGGAATCACTCCTCAAGGATCTCTAACTTGACTTCCTTCGCCATCTCATACCCATCGTTCTTCTACGTAGGCTGCCCGTTAGTGTACGGTAGATCCAACTCCAGCATCTTTGAGTCCCTTGTGAACTCCATCAGGAAGAAGGTCGCGGGCTGGCATAACATGACACTATCCCCAGGTGGAAAGATGATTCTGATCAAGCACTTTCTCTCCTCTCTCCCTACCCATATCCTAGCCGCATGCGGCCCCCCCAAGAAGGTTCTCTCTTCGCTCGAATCCCAATTCGCCAGATTCTTCTAGGGTCACTCTAATGAGGAGGACAAGCACCATTGGGCCAGTTGGATCACCATGGCCAAACCCACAGAGGAGGGCGGCCTAGGATTTAGCAGATTAGAGCATTTAGTGGACGCTCATTCCATGAAGCTTTGGTGGAAGCTGTGCACGGAACATTCGCTCTGGACCAGGTTCATGAAGGCCAGATACTTCATATTTGCTCACCCTTCGGTAGCCTTAGTAAACAACAGGTCCTTGGCCATATGGCGTCGCATCTCTAGGGGTCGCGAGCTAGCTGAACCACTTATCCGTCTGCAGTTAGATGATGGCCGCTCCTCGGTAATTCACGAGCGTTGGATGGATGACTCGCCCCGCTTCGTGCACAATTCTCTCAGTAGGGAGATTCGTGACCTGTAGGATAACACTTTGGGATAGATGTGGAACAGAGTCAGGGACTGCCTTAGGCAGGAAGAGGTCGCTACTCTTGCCGCCGCCAATGTACAACTCTCCAACGAACCGGACTCCCTGCGGTGGACCCCCAGTTCTATCGGCGCCTTTCGCTGGCTTCGGCTAGGACTGTGGTCAGAGGGACTGGCACTATGTCCCCCCTCATCGCCCCATACTGGCAATCATGCATCCCCAACAAATGATCTATCCTCATCTGGAGAGCTCAGAGAAGGAAAATTCCCACTGACGACACCATCACCTCTTTCGGCTACAGCCTCTCATCGAGATGCCACTGCTGCTCCTCTTTCCACGAGGAGTCGGTGGATCACGTCCTGCATTCTGGAGACCTGGTTGCATAGTTGTGGGCTAACCTAAACATCAAGCTCCGGCTTCATCACCATTCCGGAGGCTTCAACAATCTCCTTGCCTACTGGGGTCGCTCCCACGGTCATCAGATCATTGCAGCCGCCGGTATCTAGGTTCTATGGAAAAATTGGAATAAGTTCAGGTACGAGGGCCATCGGTACCTCCCTTACCAGCTCCTTAGAGAAGTTCTCCGTCAGGTTCTTCGTATCAGGCGGCGCTGCACTCACTCCGAGGACAACTTTTGGGATGCCTTGTCCTAGCCTTTGCTCTTTCATTGGGCAGGCGCTCTTGGTCCGTTTGTCGTCTTTTCTTTTTTGTTGGCGCGTGACGCTTTTACTTATATAGGCTTCGGCATTTTGCGCCTGATACATCAATAAAGTTCCCATTCAAATATATATATATATTTATATATATATATATATATATATATATATATATTTTTATATGTATATATTATATATATATATATATATATATATATATATATATATATATATCAACTATATATATAAAATATATACATATAAAAAATATATATTATATATATATATTTATTTATTTATTTTTTACGAACAAAGAAGCTTTATTGATGTATCAGGCACAAAATGTCGAAGCCTATACAAGTAAACGTGCCACGCACGAGGAGAAAGCAAAAACAAAAAGAGTCCGTTAGCCAAAAATTGGATCCGCCACCGACCCCGAGGTTAGGTCATCGCCTTCCACAAACGGTCCGGAGAGTGTGTGCAGCGCCTCCTGATCTTGAGAATTTTTCGGAGGGCTTCCCTGTTCAGCTGAATGGGATTGTATTGGCGTCCTTCGTACTAGTATTTGTTTCGGTTCTTCCAGATCACCCAAATATCGGCGGCTGTGACGATCTGATACCCGTAAGAGATGCCCAAGTAGATAAGGAGATCGTTGAAGCCCCCGGCTTGATGAACCTGCCCGCATCGGTGAGAGAGGAAGTTCTATAACTGAGTGGCAAGGTTGCCGGAGAGCAGGATGTGTTCAGTTGTTTTTTATCAGGGCGAAGTGCAGCAACGACATTTGGAAGCGAGGCTGAACCCGATGGAGGTGAGGGATTCGTCGGTAGGATGCTTCCTTCGATGAGCCTTCCAAAGCAGAACAGACCATTTGCTAGGGATGCAAGAGTGCCAAAAAGGTGCGATCATCGGAGACGGCACGCTAGTGCCGCTCACCACGATCCTGGCGGAGGCCATCGTAAAAGTACCACCGGAGGTGGGAGTCCACCTTAAGGCGTCAGGGAGGTCGTTGAGCTACACTACAGCGGCGGCGAGGTCAGCCGTCGCCACCGGCCCCAGCAAATCATGGATCCGGTCCTACCACCACCCCGAGTCGCTGTCCAATAAATCATAGATCGTGCAATTAGGTGGGGCGGACAAGGACAGTTGGAGGATCACGTTGCCGAGCCATCCTTCATGGCACAGTGACGAGCTATCATTTCTAAGCTGAAGGTGGATTAAGGGTTCGGCGAGGTGTCGGTCGTGGAGGATACGACGCCAAGATTCAGAGGATCGATTATTGGCTACAGCCGTCGTGCGGTAGGAATGTTGGAAGTATGTAGCCTTCATGAACCGAGTCCAGATGGAGGTATCCGAACGGAGCTTCCACTACAACTTCATGGAAAATGCGTTAATGATGTGAGCTAGTCTACTGAAGCCAAGACTGCCCACATCGGTAGGTTTGGCCATGGTGTTCCAGCTGGCCCAGTGGTGCTTATCCTTCCCGTCGAGGTGTCTCCAAAAGAAGTTGGCAAAGAGGGATTCTAACGATGATAAACCTTCTTAGGGGGAAGCAAACTGCCAGGGGGTAGATGGGAAAGGAGGATAAGACATGCTTGATTAGAATCATCTTTCTACCCGACGATAGGGTCGCGTTATGTCATCCCCCGATTTTTTTCTGATTTTGTTCACCGTCCCTTCGAAAATGCCCGAATTTGATTTACCATAAATTAACGGGCACCCCAGATAAGAGAATGGTGGGTAAGCAATGAAGAAGGATGTCAGGTTGGCGAGAGCTATTGAGTGGTTCCTGTCGGCTTTGTGATGGGTATAGATTACGCTTTTGTTAGTGTTGACTCGTTGGCCAGAGCATTTGGTGTATTTCTCAAGAGTTCTGCTGACCATCTCCATCGACCCGACGTCTCCGGAGGAGAAGATTAGGATGTCATCCGCGTAGGCCAGATGAGTAATTAAAGGGCAGCCCGTGGTGGTATGGGAGTGGTAGAATCTGGAGATATTTGGCATGCTTTTCAGGTTTCTGCTGAGCACTTCGGCGGTAATGATAAAGATGGTGGAAGAAAGGGGGTCTCTCTGATGAACCCCGCAGCTAGATTTAAAGAATTCGTCGGCTTGCCCGTTGATGACAGTGGAGAACCAGGAGTTGTTGATGGATCTGAAGATAACGTCAATCCAAGTTTCAGAGAACCCGAAAGCCCTGAACACCCAAATCATGAAATTCCAGTCCAGACGGTCATAGGCCTTCTCCATGTTGAGTTTGATGGCGACGTTCCCACCCCTGAATGGGAATTTCATGTAACTTATCATTTTCTGGGCTAGAAGGATGTTGTCGGTGATGTTTTGCCCAGGGACGAAGCCACTTTGCTTCTCGAAAATTATCTTGGAAAGAAGAGTAGACATGCGGATCGCGATTATCTTGGAGATGATTTTATTTGTGAAGGTGCGTAAGCTGATCGGTTTGAAGTCTTTGAAGGGCTCCGAGTTGTCTTTTTTTGGGATAAGGATCAGGTTGGCTCGAGAGATAGATTTGGGGTAGCTGGCGCCTTGGAAGAATACAACAGCGGTCGCATAAAATTCCGATTCGATGATATCCCAACAAGATCGGAAGAAGACATCGAAGAAACCATCAGGACCGGGGGCGCTGTGTTCGTTGAGGGCCCATACTTTCTTTTTGACTTCCTCCGCAGTGGGGCGTCAAAAGCAGCTCGTTCTCTCGCTCACTGATCAAGTTGGGGACCTTAGCCAGGAATTCTTCTTCTTTAACGATGACGTCTTTGGAGAATAATTTGATATAGAAGTTATCGGCTGTCACGTGGATGCTTCGCTGGTCTTTAAGTAAGATATCGTTCTCGTCAAAGATTTGGCGCAGATTAAGTTGGTGTCTGTGACCTTTGACGCAAGCGTGGAAGAAGCTAGAATTTTTGTCGCCTTCAGCATCCCAGGTCAATCTGGCTTTCTGCTTCCAAAATTCTGTCTCGACCTTCAGCTGAGACTTGAGGAGAGCTTTGGTAAGGTCGAGGGCGACGTGAGCTTCTGCAGAGCAGTCCGAGGCATACCGGATCTCGACACGAGTGACATCATCCTCCGCCATCTTAATCTCTTGGAAGATATTCCCATAAGCGAGCTTGCCCCAAGTAAAATGTGTGCCCTTGGTTGCCTTAAGCTTGGCAGCCACACGAACCAGGGGGTCGGGGTGAGTCATCGAATTCCAGGCGGAGGCTACGGTGTTCCTGAATTGAGGGTGATATATCCAGGAAACGGAAGGGTTTCTTGATTCGGTTGGAGTTGCTGCTGATTTTGATTAGGAGAGGGGAATGGTCCGATTTGGTGGAGTTAAGGTGAGAAAGGTTGGAGATGAGCTCCATGTCGGACCAACGGTTGTTGACCAAGGCACGATCTAGGCGGGAATATTGCCTTCGGGCGCCTTCCTGCATGTTACACCAGGTGAAGGCGTTGTCGAAAAAAGGGAGAGGGATAAGTGTGCGTTGAAGATGAAGGAGTTGAAGTCATTCATGGTCGACTGGGGGGAGGGCTACCCCCATATTTCTCATCTCTGCGCAAAATCATGTTGAAGTCTCCGATACAGATCCACGAAAGGTTGTTGAGGCAGAGGTGGGTGTCCATCAGGGTATCCCAGAGCAGCTTACGCTCGATTGATTCACTGCTGCCGTGGACAGCAAAGAGAAGGGATCAGGATGTGAGAGTGGGGTGCTCCAGCCAGCAGGAGAGCGCCTGTTTCGAGTCCTGCACGATACCAAATTTTCATTCGACGGCGAAGAGGAACCAGATGTCATGGCACCCCGACGACCTATATATATATATATATATATATATATATATATATATATATATATATATATATATATATAGTTGACAAATAATTAACTACCCAAACCCTAACCAACAGCCAAAATCTACAAAACCTACAATACCTGACCCTAAAAGGATACCCATGCCTTGGCCGAACACCCCATAAGCAGCCCCCTATGTGGCTAACCATCATATGCATGGGAAACATATTATATATATGTAAATCCATCCAAAAAGACATATATATATATATATATATATAAATCCATCCAAAAAGACATATATATCTGTGTGTGTGTATTTGGATGGATTTATATATATATATATATATATATATATATATATTTATGTAAATCTATCCAAATACACACACACAGATATATATATATATATATATATATATATATATATATATATATATTGAAAACAAAACCTTTTATTGCGAACAAGCCACCAGGAAATCAAAAACCCAACAAGCCCACTGCCGCAATGGCGCGACCGACCACAAGCAGATGGTCGCAGACCCTAAACCCAAAATGTATACCCTATACAAAATGTATACTGGTTTCAAAACTAAAACGAAACAAAAGAAATAGCATAAAGGGAAAAAAAAAAGGCACATAAGAGGTCTGAAGTTACGTTCCGTCCCCCCTAACACTAGAAGAAGAACGTTTGTGTAGCAGTCTCTCGATCTCGATTACCCTCTGCTTGTAAGTAAAAGGACGCCCCTCATAACGCATCTTGTTTTTATTCTTCCAAATGACCCACGTCGTCACCGTAATAACCTGCATCTGATTTGGTGTAATCACTTGCACCCCCCACTGGCCGAAGCCATATGAATGAGATTATATAAATCTAAATTTCTTTGCTGCTTTTGAATGCAATCCTATGTCTCCTTCGCCGATACACCCTCCCATAAAAGATGTGAGATAGACTCACAGTTCACCTCCCCGCATCACCAATACCTCGACGCAAAGGCGAACCCATATTTTGTAGAACATCGTCAGTCGGTAGCTCCTTCTTGACGATCTGCCACAAAAGAATCGACCATTTATACGGGATTGATGTATGCCAGATCTGACGAAGAATGGGATCCACCAGAAGCCTTTCCCGTGCCACCCACCACGTAGAGGCAGTCGAAAAATGCCCCCTTGCTCGGGCGCCAGGTAAAATAGTCCTCCCCTACCGACAATGTGATCCATGATGCCCAAGCCTCCTCCTCCGCCCTCAAGCCAAAGCATATCCTAAACAAACCGAGGTCCCACCTCCCTTGATTCTACAGATCCCTGATGCGCAGTTGCCCTCCATTAGCCTCCCTCGTGATCAGTCTGCCATTGTGGAGCCGTTGCTCGGTATAAGCGATAGTGCCCCCGTCCCCTACCTTGAGCCAAATAAGTTATTCTGATAGATCTCGGCCTCTGCTCATTCTCCTCCAAATATGTGATGTGGCACTGTTAACACTCGTTACCACCGGGTGAGATTGTGGGAAATATCTAGCCCACAGCGACATTTTTGTACGCATTCTCCACCACAATTTAATGGAGAAGGCGTCCACCATCTCCGTGAGGCGACGGATACCCAAGCCCCCTTCTTCAACTGGTCTCGTAATTGATTTCCACCCCGCCTATATATATATATTTTTTCATATATATATATATATATATATATATATATATATATATATATATATATATAAAAATAAAAAAATAAATAAATAAATATATATATATATATATATATATATATATCACATAACCCTAGCATTAACCCTAACTAACTCTTCCTCTCTCTTGGTCTACCCCCACATCTTCCTTCTCTCTCAAATTCGACAGCACCCCAAGCCATTAAACCCATACAACATCATCTCCATTATTAAAAACCTTCTCCTCCTTCCAGAAGTTCAACTTTACATCATGCTTTCACCCAATCTCCATTAGAACTCGATAAAGACTCCACCATTTCCATCAAATCCATCAAAACATCATTGCCATCATCTTCAAACCATCAAACAAGGAGTAGGAAGCCAAGCATAAGAAAGGAGGAGTGTTTTCTTAGACAAGAAGAAGCACCACCATCCAATCCTGCAAAGCTTTCGGTAAAAATATAATATTTCTTTCTCAAATTTTCTTGGCATGATTTCTCTTAGATTTATGTGGATCCATTGTTCTAGAACCCGTTCTTTGCCATTTCTTTTCCATATTAAAATCCATGAAGGTTGCATGTTAGATTGGTGATAGATTGGATTGCAGTAGGACTAGTTTGAGAGTTTACAATGCGACTATATAAGTGTTTGATATTAATATTTAAAACTAAATTTATATGTGTTTTAATTCTGTAAATAAATTAATTTAAGCATATTATTATGATATTTTTATGTCAATCTGAACCCTAAAAATATGGACCAGTATACTAGGTTCATGGTTGAATTTGTGACCTAGTTTGGCTTATAAATAGGGGCTGATTTTGGTATTTTAAAAAATTATTTTTTGAGTTTTAGTAAGCCTTTAATATGATTTTATATGGAATTTTGTTGATATAGATCAAGTTTGGATTTGTAATACTCCGGACTAGTTTCAGACAAGACTAGCAGGCATAATATAGTTAACCATAAAATATAGTTAGAATTTTAGATCTAAAATTCAGAGGTTAAAATCAGTATAAATCATACTTAAATTATGATTTTTTTTTTTAAATTTTTATATGATTTATATGAATGTCCTTCAATTGGGGATTTAACCTTGAATTTTGGAAATCGGAAACCATAAAACTAGGTCCCGGTATCCTATGGAAACATGGGAGTTATTGTGTCAAGAATTCATATATCCCATAAGGTATTTAGACTTGGTTATAAGTGGCTAATAATAGTTGTGACAATTAAGTTGTGTTTACAAGTTTCTTGATCAAACACTTAAAGTAGTTAAATAATTGTTTAGGTTAATTGCATTCCGGAGGAGTAAACGCGGGATTGACTTTAGATCTACACATTGCAGATTCAAGCAAGTGTACCTTGCTATTGTTTCAGTATTTTTGTCATATTACTATATTGTATTTCTTTTTTCTTTTTTTTGTTTATCCTAGAACTTAGTTGGTATGTCAATACGTGCTTCCGATTGGTATTCGGGTGCATTCAAAAGTTGTGTCTTTCTAGTATTGATAGTTAGAGTCTCCCTGAGATTCTATGGATATTTTTCATTAAGACCTATAGGATTACGACACGTGATTTGACACATATGTTTAGCCAGATACCTGTGTATTGATTCCAGAGTTACAAGATTCCCTGATGACTGTAGGGCCAGGATTGTTTGTTGTTACTATTTTTGTAGTTGTTTTATAAGACGACGTATAGATAGAGGTCAGATAAGATGAGGTATGGATACGACTTATATGATTCTTGGAGAGTTGAGAACAGCTATTACTTGTGTGGGCCATGTTGGGTACTTACACTCTTTATTATGTACATATATTTATCCGGAGAGAAAACATGTTTCTTATGATCCAGTTTCTCTCTTAGTTACCGTTGAGACTCCATGACTAGAGCTACGACTATATGTGACCAGATTTGGATGCCTTTTATTTTGGAGATGTCTATGCTTGCGAACGTTGTCCTTAAAGCATAATGTCAGTTTGGTTTAGTTTATCCATTGGATATGTCAGTTTATTGCTTACTTTAGCTTGTATATTGTGTACCTTGTTATGTCTCTTGAGTGGACCGGGAGTTCATTCAGCATTCACCCCAACAGTTGAAGACGATGATTCTCCAGAGTAGCTTTTACATTGGTAGTTATTTTATGTCAGAGTTGTTGACATTGTAGTATTTCTTTTATATTACATTCTGGTACTTGTATCCATGGGTTTATTTTTTTTCATGTGACTATTTTTACATTATTTGACACTATTTAGTTTCTTTTATTCCAACACTACGATGTCATGTTCTTTTTAATTTCATATTTGTATCGATGAACAAGTATAGATGCATGTGACTGCCATATATTGATTGTATTTACAGCTTAAGATACTTTTCAATTGTTCCATTAAATTGGGTTGCCTTTGGAATGTGTCTGTTGGCATGCTGGATATACCTATGTCCTACATATTTTGGGACTGGGGCATGACATTAAGAGCTGCAAAACATATATTATAGATGAAGATTTCTCGAGACAGAAATACGATAAAGTTGTGGCTATCACAAAAGAGATACATTGAGCGTGTTCTGAAGAAGTTCAATATGTTGAACTCTAAGCCAGTCAGCACACCTCTATCAGCTCATTTTAATCTAAGTACACAACAAAGACCTTCAAGTGAGAAGGAAGGAGGAGATAGAGAAAACTCCATTTGCCTCGGCTGTTGGAAGCTTGATGTACTCTATGGTTTGTACAAGACCCGACATTGCACATGCAGTTGGAGTGGTAAGTCGATTTTTTCCAATCTGGGTAATGAACATTAGGAAGCAGTAAAGTGGATCCTAAGATATCTTAGAGGAAACTCTAAATATTCTTTATGTTTTGGAGATGACACCTATCTTGGAAGGCTACATTGGTTCTGACTTGGGCAGGTGACTTAGACAAATGAAAGTCAACTTAGGGATACTTATTTACCTTTGTAGGAGGAGCCGTATCATGGCAAACAAAGCTGCAAAAGTGTATTACTCTATCCACCAGAGAAGATGAATATATCGCTGCTACAAAAGCTAGCAAGAAGCTCTTGTGGATGAAGAAGTTTCTAAAGGAGTTATATCTCAAGAAAGAGAAGTGCACTCTATATTGTGGCAGTCAAAGTGCCATTGACTTAAGTAAAAAGGCTTGATATCATTCAAAGACAAAGCACATCGATGTACACCATCACTCGAACCGAGATGATTTGAAGAATCGTCTTATTCACATTAATGTCACGACCCGCACCCACCGTGAGGGTACGAGTACGTAACAGCGCCCAGCCTACGTCGCAGTGTCGGCGGTAGAACGCTGTTCTAGGCCATGAACTATAACTAACACAATATTGAATAATCTCCAACTGGAGGCTAATCACAGAAGGTACAACTCAATCACAATCTAGAGATAGAATATGGTACGATGAAATAGATAAGAAACTCCTCAACTGAGGCACAACAGAATGAAATAACATAAGTTAACAACTACTAGTCTCAACATCTCAAATTATACAACTCTGAAAATAAGGACAACAACTAAACATGAAAAAGAAACAATCTATACTATCTAAACTATGCAAGGGTATCATCCTCAGCAGCTGCCTGAACCTCCCAGTGGTCCAGGTCACGAGTGTTATCTAGGCAAGCTCCAAAGTAAGGGGTGCAGAGTTCCTCATCATCCTCTGTAAAATTTTTAACAGGTCCAGTCAGGATGGGAGCGAGTACAATACATCTCACGTAGATCATAACAGGTTAGAGAATATAAACATGCAAGAGAGTATGATACATGAAACTGAAAGAAAGTACATGATGTAAACAGAAAGAGAACTGTAATAGAAATATCTACTATAAGTAGAGAGCTACCAGTGACTAGTGATTTAGAGTACAAAGTCGACATGTGAACGGCTTGATTTGCATATGGCTATACTAAAGAGGCGTACATGGCTATTCTACTTTAGAATTGTTCACATGACTATTTATACTCCCCCGTACCCCAATCAATACACAAGGATCCAGACAAGTTATGTTACGTACATGGTTTTCACATGAAGCCCATAAATGGGTGCACATAAAGTATACATGAGAGCTCATACATGAGTGCACATGAAGTTCACATGGGGGCCCATAAATAGGTGCACATGAAATTCACATGAAGGCTCATAAATGAGTGCACATGAAGTATAGGTTATACATGAGATACATGGGAAACATGATCGAACATGAGAGCACATGAGAGTACACGAGCATGCATGAACGAGCATGAAGCACATGATAAACATGAATAACATGAGAGCGAGGAATACACGATGTACATGAAAAACATGACATGATGCATCCGATGCTTCCGAGGGGGATAACATCTCAATGTAGGGATCCATATAGTACCAATCCGTGATAATATCATGACAGCATCAAATAAGGTGAACTAGAGCAAGAATATAATTCTAAGCAAGTTATGAAATGATCAGAGAATGTACTCGCCTGGTATCTGAATGTCTGAAGTAAATGTATTGTCCGAGATGAGGTGCCTGACTCCTAGTTAGAGCAACACAAGTCAAGATGTATATAGGGGATGATAATTGAAATCTATAATGCATCTGCATGCTGTCTAGGGTCAATCTAGACTAAAGTCAACCCTTGGTCAACTCTAGTCAACTGCACTAGTCCAACTAGGTCAACTTAACCCAAACAAGTCTAATAAGTCTCACTAGGCCTAACCAAGCCTACGCTAGCACTCACACACAATTATAAAGCCAAACCAAGCATCACACATACTAGTATACATATATACACTATATATAGAATCTCATAGGCTAAGAGTCTAGCATACAAGCAATGTACACACATGTATACATACATTCCATCCATTATTGCACTATATATACATTACATAGTTGGAGTGGTAAGTCAATTTTTTGCCAATCTGGGTAATGAATATTAGGAAGCAGTAAAGTGGATCCTAAGATATCTTAGAGGAAACTCTAAATATTCTTTATGTTTTGGTGATAACACCTATCTTGGAAGGCTACATTGGTTCTAACCTGGGCAGGTGACTTAGACAAATGAAAGTCAACTTAGGGATACTTATTTACCTTTGTAGGAGGAGCCGTATCATGGCAAACAAAGCTGCAAAAGTGTATTACGCTATCCACCAGAGAAGATGAATATATCGCTGCTACAAAAGCTAGCAAGGAGCTCTTGTGGATGAAAAAGTTTCTAAAGGAGTTATATCTCAAGAAAGAGAAGTGCACTCTATATTGTGGCAGTCAAAGTGCCATTGACTTAAGTAAAAAGGCTTGATATCATTCAAAGACAAAGCATATCGATGTACACCATCACTCGAACCGAGATGCTTTGGAGAATCGTCTTATTCACATTAAATAGATTGATACAAGTCAAAATCTGTCTGGTATGATGATGAAGCCTCTACCAAAAAACAAGAGTGACTTCTGTCGAAGGCATGTATGACTACTGTTTGAAACTTTCTCCTCATGAGGATGGAAGGGGGAGATTGATGTGTATGGGGTCCATTCCCATGATGAATTAATATGTATTTATCCATGGAGATCGGTCACCTATAGTTGGGTTCGGCCAAGTACTTAGCCATTTTTTTGGATGAAGTTTACGTGACAAGATTTAGTTTTGGGTGGCTATTCCAAAGATGTTGCAATCATTATTTGTTGGCCCATTAGTCATAGTCATACATGATTTTGATAATCAACATAACTTGGGTCGATACACAAATAATACGAAGCTACAGGTACACAATCAAAACGTCTACTTCCAGACTGCTACTACTCATCGTCTTCATCATAAAAAGACTTCAGATGCTAATCAAGACATTTTTATATATTTTTCTGTATTTTTTATTTTATTGAGTCTAGAAAAAAATGTAAGGTCGATTGGATTGGCAACTACCTATTCTACTTAACTCCACTTTCCAAATAGCCTACCTATCTGCTCCAGTTTCCATACTAGCCCATCCCAATATCCAATATACATGCTAGCCCAATACCAAATAGCAAATCTTCATGGAAATACAAATAACTGGTTAAAGAACTCTACATAAGAGTTCGGCCCGGGTTCAGCTCAAACTTTGCCCGATTTCGGCCAAATTAGTTCCTGATTGTTTGTGGACTTCCTAAAGATCTGCAACCCATTTTTCAATTACGAGAAACATGGACCCGAACTCATGTCGAGTTCTGCCCACAAAAAAACTATAAATATATGAGAAGTTCCTATTCCAAATCACTCATTCACTCTTTCCTTCTTTTCTCTATCTATTCAGAAGCATTCGAGAGCTCTACACTTTTATATCTAGCCTTAAACAACTCCCAGCCAAGATAAGTGCCTTTCCGATTTGATCTAGAGTTTGGTTTGAGTTTGTGAAGAAGGCTTTCCAAAAATGTTTCAGTTTCTAAAGTTTGTCTATTTGATGTTGTGAGTCCTTTGGATAAAAATTCATGGTTGTAAGGAGCTGCAAGCGCTTCAGATTCAAAGCTTGTGCCATAGTGGATTAACATCAAGCAAGAGTACTCGAAACTGGATTAGTCCTCTCAGAGGGATACCAGTATACATCATTGTGTCATAAGTTTGCTTTTCTGATGCTTTTTACTTTACGCATTAAGTTTGTTATATAGTTTATTATCATCTGCCTAGCACTTATCACCTGTGACACTGTACATATTTTTTTATATGGTGATTATCTTTCTGCTGCACACATGCAATCTATTCACCTCCCTAAAGGTGATCAATGTTCCTACAATTGGTATCAGAGCAGGTTATATTCATATATAACACCCTAGAGAGTGTATATGGCAGCCGTAAAATCTATTTTCACAGGTGAAGGACAATCCACAAATAGACCCCCACTATTTGATGAACAAACTATACTTATTGGAAAACACGTATGAGTTTCTTTCTTAAATCACTTGACTTTAATCTTTGGTCGATAGTTATGGACGGTTATAAGAAACCGGCCAGAATTGTGATTGATGGTAATCTAGTAGGAAAGCCACACGATAGATACACTGACCAAGAAAAGAAACAGGCTAGTCTTGATGCGGTAAACCACCAATGCTTTATTATGTGCTATAGACAAGACTGGATTCAATAGAGTATCTACCTGTGTCACTTCGCATGAGATCTGGAAACTTCTTGAGGTAACTCATGAATGAACTTTACAAGTGAAGGAATCCAAGATCAGCAAGCTGACACATGAGTATGAGGCTTTCAAGATGAAGCCAAATAGATCAATCATACCAATGTTCATAAGTTTTCTAGATATAACTAATCATCCATCTTCTCTTGGTAAAGGTTACAGTAACCATAAAAAGATCATGAAGGTGCTAAGGCGACTGACCAATATTGGAACCCGAAGGTTACCGCAACCATTGAAGGAAACGATTTCACCACAATGTCACTTGTATACATCATATACCAAATAGGACACGATCAAAGAAAGCACGCAAGCAACATATTCCACATAATCATGCTTTTACTTGCAAGTATTCACACAAGATATAAAAGGCTCATATCTGCACTGAAACAAAAGACGCTTACTCTATAATTATCTGTACATATTATGGTCAACATTGGCACATATCACAGTACTGTAGAATTAAAAAGTTGGTAGACATGAATAAATACACATGGATACCCAAAACTAACAATGTTGGACCCTCAAAAAAATGGGTACCAAAGGTCGCATCTACTTGTCTTGTAGGTGGACCCCCTCTCATGCTAGAAGTAAATAGATTCTCGATAGCAAATGTTTATGGCACATGACAGGTGACACATATTTATTCGCGACATTATTGATGAAAAGAGAAGGATATGTCTTCTTCGATAATAATCTGAGAGGTAATATTACAGGTAATGGTAGTGTTGGTATTTCTTCTTATCCAGTAATAAAAGACATGTGTCTTGTATCTGAACTAAAACTTAAACTTCTAAGCATTAGCCGTCTTGTTGACAATGGTTATGGCATTAATTTTGTTAAGGTTAAATGTTTAATATATGATATGTCAACTAGAAATTCAGTTTATAAAGGACTCAGGGAGGAAAATATTTATGTATTCTTTTTAGAAATTACTAACAGTTCAGGTAAGTATCTGGTAGTCAACCGAGATAAAAGTTGGCTATGGCATATGAGACTAGGACACGAAAACATGGATACCATTTCAAGGCTATCAATAGAAAAATTGATAAAAGGACTACATGAGATATCATTCAAGAGAGATATGACATGTGCTAATTGCGAGAAAAACAAAGCAACTAGATCCTCATTTAAGTCCATCAACATTGTAAGTACTTCTAGACCTTTGCGGTTGATACATATGGATTTGTTTGGACCTAGTAGATTCGCCAGCCTTGGTGGTAAGCTCAACGCCTTTGTTATTGTTGATGATTTCTCTAGATATACATGAGTTTTATTTTTAGCAAACAAAAGTTATACACTTTTTGAATTTGAAATTCTTTGTAAAAAGTTTAAAACGAAAAATGCTTCATGATTACTCGTATCCAAAGTGATCATGCCGGCAAATTCGTAAATTATAATTTCAAAATATTTTGTAGAACAAATGGCTTTTCTTATGAATTTTCCTGTCCTAAAACTCTCCAACATAATGGTGTTATGGAGCAGAAAAATAGAACTCTAAGCGATATGGCAAGAGTCATACTAAACTATCATAATCTTCCTAAATATTTTTGGGCTGAAGCTGTAAGTACAGCTTATCATATTTTGGATAGGGTTCTGATTCGACCTATATCGAAGATAATACCTTATGAATTATAGTTTGATCGCATTCCTAATATTGCTTATTTTAAAGTTTTTGTATGTCATTGTTTTATCCTGAACACCAAGGACAAATTAGGTAAGTTCGATTAGAAATCAGATGAAGGGATATTCCTCGGTTATGCTGCCAAGAGTAAATAATATAGAGTTTTTAATAAAAGGTCTATGATTGTTGAAGAATTGATTGAAGTTTTATTTGATAAGCTCAACAGTCATATAGCAAGTAACATCGATGACGAAGATGAAAGAAAAACTTCTAAAGCACCTGAAGATACACTACCAAAATACAGTTAATTGGCGATGACGTTTTAGCGACAGAATAAATCCGTCGTCAGTAGCGACGGACTACCGACAACCTGGCGACGAATTCTCGGCTAATCGTGCACCAATTTTTTTAAGGGTGAACATCCGTCGCCTATATGTCAGCACGCCGTCGGTTATATAGCAACGAAATAAAAATCCGTCGGCAAGTAGTCACTCGGTAGTCACTAATTGGTCGAAAAATATTAAAAAAATTGCGAAAAAATGTCACTAGTTGCGGAGGAATTGACGACTACTTAGCGACGGATAATCCGTCGATAGATGATGGGATATTAGCGACAGACTTATAGTCCGTCGCTAAGTGGTCACAAAGTGGTTGGAAAAATTTAAA
>JANAVB010026997.1:2373593-2383535 GCA_029216955.1 Iris pallida
CTACATATTCTTGTTGCAGATGGCACTCATAGTTTTCTTATATTTGCGGTGTCACTCGTTGCCCTGCTGATGGCTAGCACTCGTCGTCGTGGTGGTACGGGCCGTGGTGGTGCTGGTGGTACTGGCCGTGGTGGTGCGGTCGTGGTCGTGGTCGTGGTCGTGTCATGGTGGTGGTCGCATTCAGCCTTCTCGACGGTGTCCCCATCTAGCGAGCCCGACCCGGATAGTACCCCAGGCACAGACTCATCCCGCCGTCGATTTATCCTGGGGCTATCGACACATTCGTCGATGGGGTCTCCATCCGCTAGCGGATCCGTTCCGCCAGCGGATCCGTTCTGCCAGCGGATCCACCAGCGGCTGAGCGACAGTGGGCCCCGGAGTACCCCCATATTCAGTTACATTCGGTGACTGGCGAGTACATATGCGGAGTCGCGGATCCTCCGACGCCACTAGAGAGGCCGATGGGCGAGTTCCGACGAGAGCTATGGCCCACGGGTGAAGCGTTAGTAAATTTAAGTTAATTTAATAAATTTGTTTTATTTATTCAAGTTATAATCCAGTCGTTGCTTTTTGTAGGTTTTTTTGTGGGATGCTACCAGGCTTCTAGGGCAGATATCCGGGCTAACTACCATAGCCCTATCTTAATTTTTCTGAGGTGCCCCTAGACTTGCAGTATCGCTGACTCGACGAAATAAGGGTATATATATTGTGATTAATTATTAATTACTCTTTAATCAACTATTTTTTTAATATCGTAATAATTGAATTTGTATGTCAGAGGACCTTCTGGTGGCCCCCCCATCGCGAGAAGGCGATCCGCAGGACCTATAGAAGCGCCACCGGAAAGAAGATCCAGGATACGGTTTATTACCTTCGAGCAGCACATTCGAAGAAGGAGTGGATCCGACAGGACTATGAGCAACTCTTGGAGATGATGGATGCTCCTGCCTTCAAGGAGAAATCAAAAAAGCGAAAGCGAACCGACGGGCCGCGGGCTACATACGGGGGGATCAAAGCCCCACACAGCGACACTTGCAGATCTTGTGAGATACCGCAAATTAATTCACTCTCTAATTCTGTATTAATATATTTAATTAATTAAATTCTACGAATATTTTATATGCAGACCCAACAAGCGTTGAAGGAGAGAAACCTGTTGATCGGTCACCATGCACGATGTATTCCAGCATGTCCACAAGAGGCGGAAGGACGGGAGCTTCGTCGACGAAAAGGCCAAGGCGACGGATGTAAGTACTTACGTTTATGAGATTTATTTTGAATTATAAGTATTCAGACAATAACTTAGGTAAACTTAGGATTCAGACAATAACTTATTAGGTAAACTTAGGAGTCAGACTATAACTTAGGGTAACATAGGATTTAGATTATAACTTAGGTAAACTTATAGTATAATAAACACATTCATTCCATAGGCTGCGTATCGTGAGGCCCTTAGTCGAATTCAGCCATTTGCTCCCGAGGATGTCGGCAAAACGACGCCCGTCGAGCCCTCTTCTACGGCCACTCGCTACGACGTTATTCGTAGACACCGTCGGCGGCTATAGGAAAGCGCGCGTGTACGGAGTCGGCTCCCTGGCTAATTTGCACTCGACGACTCTGAGATTTCTACCTCCTCCGTCTCCTCTCGCGGCCCCGACAGACAATGATGTGAGGTCCCAGCTTGTGCATCTGAACGAGACAGTATCGGAGATTCGGACGCAGTCGTCCACATACCTGCGTTCTTCTACTCGTGCTACCGGTCCTTCTAGTGCTCCTGGTCCTTCTTCTGCTGAGCATTTTCTTTGACCCTACTGTCCCTATCGTACCGCCTCCTACTTTGACGGCCCTCCTTGACACAATGACGCCAGAGCAGCTGCACCATCTTCCAAGCCATGTCTTGGAGGGATTGCCGCCGTACTTGGTGGAGGAGTATATGAGACGGTCGCAGTAGAGAGTACCACCACCAGCGGACGATCACAGCCCTCATCGTTGATGTTTGTATTTTTAGGATTATTTTGTTCGTAAATATTAAATAATGAATATTTGTGTTTAACTATTGAATATTTGTGTGAACAATTTGAATGCTTGGTATTATTTGTGTGTTGGAATTGTTTGTGTGTTTTGTATATTAGAATTGTGTATATTGGAATTGTGTATATTTGAATTGCTTGGGATTATTTGTGTGTTTTATATATTGGAATTGTGTATATTGGAAATGCCCAATTTTATGCAATTTTTTTCAAAAATTTCCCAGATACCGACGGACTTGCGACCAATTTCCGACGGACTATCCGTCGCCAACTGGGAGATTCCCAGTTAGCGACGGATGTGCGACTAAACGCCGACGAAATATCCGTCGCTAAGGTTCTAGAATTATGAAAGATTCACAGGATAGGACTGACGGATATTACGTCGGTATATACCGTCGCTAGTAGTCGGTAAAACATTGGCGACGAATAATCCGTCGCTATAATGCCGACCGATTGGTGACGGTCTAGCGACGATGCACGACGGAGTAACGACGGATTATCCATCGCCAATGTTCTGGAAATATGAATAATTCACAGAACCGTGTCGACGGATATTTCGTCGGTATTTCGTCGCGGCTCCGTCAAAACTTAGCGACCATTCGCGACTGATTAGCAACGAATTTTGGGTATCAGAAACTCTCTGATATGCATTTACCGACCAAGTAGCGACGGATTTGTCCGTCGGTAAGCGATACGTCATTACTTCTTTTGATACGTGATTTGACGGTAATCCGACGGCGAGTCGTCGCAAACTGCACGAGTATGGTTGACGGCAGTCCGTCGCTAATTCGTCGCTGGGCGACTACTTGCCGACGGATTGCAGTTAGCGACGAGGCTTTTCCCGACAACCTTTTTTAACCAATATCCATCGACTATCCATCGGTAATTACATTTATCGACGGATTTTTTCGGATATAGCTGTCGCTTTATCGATGAATTTTTGTAGTGATAATACTGACGGCAAAGACTATCTGGAGAGTCTACCAAAGAAGATAAAATTTATGCCCGACCATCCAGAGTCTCTTGTCATAGGAGATGTATCAAAGGGAGTAGAAAAACGTTCTTCTACTAAGATATAACTACTAATGTTGCATTTATTTCTCAAGTAGGACCTAAATTAGTACTAGATGCATTTTTAGATGAATTTTGGATTTATGTCATGCAAGAGGAACTAAACCTGTTCGAGAGAAACCAAGTTTAAAAACTTGTTCATAAACCTATTGGTCAATCTGTAATGGTACCAAATGGGTGTTCCAAATAAACTAAGGATGGACAAGCTCTACGCAACAAAGCTCATCTAGTGTCTCAAGGTTATAATCAAAAAGAATAAATTGATTACAATAAAACTTATGCTCCTATTGCTAGACTAGAATCCATTCGTATGCTTTTTGTATTTGAATGTTTTCACAATTTTAAACTTTTTTAAATAGACGTAAAAAGTGCATTTTTAAACGATTTTATAAAAGAAGAGGTTTTCGTGAAACAACCCCTGGCTTTGAAGACTTTCAATTTACTGATCACGTTTTCAAGTTACGTAAGGCACTCTATGGACTCAAGCAAGCCCCTCGAGCTTGATATGATCGCATAAGTTCCTTCCTACTTGAAAATGGTTTTTCAAAATGGAGAGTGGTACTGCTTTATTTATCAATCTTCAAATGATGACACTTGTGCAAATTTATGTGGATGATATTATATTTGGTTCTACTAACGAACATTTATGTCAAGAATTTGCTATGTGTATCCAGAGTGAGTTTGAGATGAGTATGATGGAAGAGCTAAACTATTTTTTTGTATTCAAATCAAACAAAACTCTCAGGGATCCTTCATCAATTAAGCTATATATACGAAGGACTTACTAAAGAAGTTGACTTCGACAATGTAAAGCCTATCAGGACTCCTATGGCCTACATCAACCAAATTTAATCTTGATGAAAGTGGCAAACCAGCTGACCAGCGTAAGTATCGAGGTATGATTGGTAGTTTATTATATCTAACTGCTAGTCGACCTGATATTATTTTTAGTGTTTGTATATATGTAAGATATCGAGTTAATCCTAAGGAATCACACTTATGCGCAGTTAAGCGTATCTTTAGATACCTTAAGGGTACTTCTAATGTCGACATATATTATCCCAAAACTACATCATTTAACCTAATTGGGTATTCTGATGCAGATTTTGCTGGATATAAAGTAGACCGTAAAAACACCAGCGATACGTGTCATTTCCTATGAAAAGCCCTAGTCTCTTAGTTTAGCAAGAAGCAAATTTATATTGCATTGTCAACGACCAGAAGTCGAGTATATCGTCGTAGGTTGTTATTGTGCACAAATTTTATGGATAAAACAAACACTACAAGACTATAATCTGCACTTATTTGCCATTAAAAAGTATTTGCTAGACTTTTATATCACAAACAGAACAAGTACAAAAAAGTTGACCCTCAACAGGATCACCCTAAGATAATATTTTTTCTGGAAACTAGTGTCGATGGAGAGAAAACTGCTAGTCTTCCTATTTGATTTGCAAGGAGGATGACAATTTGGCTCTCTAAAGTATGGATAATGTACTGTGTGTTTGAATGAAGAGTGATCCTTCTATTTATAGGTGATATGTAGAATAATCTACGCATCTGTGCGTTTCACGGTCGCACGGCTATGGGATTCGTTTGTCGTACACCTGCGTACTGTGCTCTCGCACACCGTGTGTCGTACATCTGTTCATTGTGCATTTTGTATGGCGCACACCTGTGTGCAGTGCTCTCGCGCTCCGCGTGCCATGGCCAATTTGGTCTGCACATGATGCGTATTTTGTGTGCTATGTGTTTCATTCGTTGTGCACCTACAAGATTTATTCGTCGTGTGCCTACACGACGTGCTCTCGTGCCCCGCACGTCGTGGCCAATTTTGTCCATATGCACACGCGAACGACTGTTTTTGCCTATTTAAGCTATTTTGTAGCTAGAATCTTGTAAAACTCAAAGCATGAAAGTTGTAGATCTTCGTCTTAGCTTCAAGAATATTCTTGTTTACCTTAATTGGAGTTCATATGCGATTGACAGTTTCAATCACAGTTTTTGGTCTTCTTTGTATATTTTTTGTACTTAGCCTAAATTGCAACGACCCGACTTGATAAACTTGAACTTGAACATGATAATATGATTCCATTTTGATAATCTTGATAGTGGCCCATCGAGGCACACTCCTGACAGTACTCCTGACAAGTGACAAGTAAACCTGACATGACATGTGTAATCTTGATCGTTGTTGCGACAGCTAATCCTGACTTGCTAAGTGTAAATCTTGTCTTGACTCCATGGTTGATTTTCCTGATTGTGTCTATACAAGCTATATGTTATATCTTGTATTATGTCTAGGATATAGATTCCTGGTTACCACAGTTAGGAATTTATAATGAATCTGGCTAGGTTAACGACTAGATTGATCAAGTAATTCATATAGAGAGATTTTCCAGTTACAGGCGATTCCGTTATCCTGGCCACACCTGTGAATTATAGCCTACCGTCAAGTAGGGCACATTTCTAGCACACTGTTATATGTTGCACTCTAAGTCACCTAATAATTCTATTAATTCTAAATAAACTCTTGTAACCTCACCTGGGTAACCTGGACAGTTGTAGAGCTTGTGACTGCGAGAACATCTTAACTGCATCTTGTTAGTAATTAGGCCTGTGATAACACTAGTTAGCTAATGATAGCAAGCAGTAGGACTTGATTGGCCGTGCCTGAATGATTGTCTCATGATTAACATAGAAATTATATTCTACCTCTTGTTTTCTTAATGCAAGCTAGTATGTTCTTTAAAGCACGTCTTATACCATTTAATTATGTCCATTTATCAGTTCTTCTATTCATTTTATGTTGGTTTTAGTTCCTAAGTGGAGCCTCCCTTGTGGCACTTGCTTTTTTGGGTTCTGGCCCAGCTAGTTTTGTGTGGCCAGATTTTGGAGTAGCACCCGAAGATCTACCTGTCTTCCAGCCAGATGGTGAATACTAGAAGTAATCGTGGTAACGAGAGGGTTTTTTATTTTGCTTTCACACTGTATTATAAATTATTCTTTTGAGGCGTTTAGCCGCCGAGCAAGTGTTAGCTCGTGTTGGAAACTTTAATTTTTGTCTGTCTAAGGGCTTTTACATGATTGGCAAATCCTAGGTTGATTATGTATGACTTAACTCTTGCTAGTCTTCGCATTTTGTATGACTAGCTTCATGATCATCTGAATATTAATATTTTGTACGCCTTACCTTGAATGTGTGATGATCTAACATCTTATAACATTTATTTGCTTGCTTGAGATTGAGTCACTAGGCTTGTTCGTGACCATAAGAGACTGATGGCTTGTAGATAACCCTCATGCATCTAGACAGCCGTGACCGTATTGCGAGGTGGGTTATACTTTAATATACGTAGCTGGTTGTGTCTGTCTTCCACTTGCCAGTATTCTGGTACTGGGGCGTGACACGGTTTTTTGTGGGGCCCATGCAGGTCTTGTAAATCAAGATATATGAGGGTTTTACTAAATAGATGTCTCAATCTACATTCGCTCTTGATCTCTACTCGTGCTTTCTAATCTTGACCTGATAAGGTGCTTTATCCTTGATATCTTGGTCCTTCCTTATTGTTTCCCATATCATTTTCTTCAGTGGCATTGTTCCTGGTCCTACCGATCAGTCGGACGGAGCACCTGCTGTTAACCAGCAGCTGCAAGTGAACCAGCATCAACCTGGGGACCAAACCCAGCACTCAAGGGCAGCATCTCGAGTCATGCCTTCTGGGGATCAAGATCCATCAGTTCAGTCAGTCCAGCCTACAGAGACTAACAATAGAGCCCTGATAGGGCTTATTAGGACTTGCTTGTCTCACAAGATTGTCGAGGTGATGATCTGCAACGAACTGTACAAGAAGCTATGGTCAGAGTTGGTTATTAGGGGAACAATGAAGCCAACAGCTTCAAGTGCCTGAACCCTCCTTTCTATGATGGCAGTAAAGATGCTATTGTTGTTGATGCATGGCTTCAGGATATAGAGGTTGTAATGCCCCGCTCCGCACAAGGCATTTGGGTTGGCTCATTCGTTGATATCAGAATGTTGGACCGACACTTGGATTAGAAATCAAAAGAATTAGGACTGATGTAGTCTCTCTTAGCTGGCTAGACGAAAAAGGGTATTGGAATGTGGCTCGCTGGTGAAGCTACGCTTAGTGGGAGTATGTGCAATCAGAACAGGAAGACCCTTTATACAATGTGAGTGGAACTGTCCTTCCTCCTCCTTACTCCTTCATGCCTATAAATGGAGTAATTTGATGCTAAGATATCTTCCTAATGTCCCATACCTTGAATGCTGAATAAATGTGATGCTTTAGTTGCTAAACGATAGAGATGCTTTTATTGCCTAGTATTGAATTGATAATGTATGAACATTGAATGAGGGGTTAATCACACTTGAACTGCTATATGACTTGATGCCTGAGATGAATTTATAATGCCCCTTATGCTTAACATTGTCGGAACAAGTAAAACACTTGAATGAATAAGATGCCTTGTGAAGGATAGAATAAACAAGGAACTGGCTATACAATCGACCCAATGAACCGAATAAAATAATTGAATCATGTACACATTGTATAAATGTTGCGAATAGACATGAATGCTGCCATTTTCTTATAAGCAATGGAATAACTGATAATTTCCCCAATGAAATGAATGAAATGCTGTAGGTCCTATTAAAATGAACGAAATGTTATTTGTTTCTCTTTGAAAGGAGGGATATGAGAAATATTGCAATAAATGATGCAATGAGAAATAATGAGGCTTGGGATCGTTGAGATCACCAAGTGAACAGATGGTAATATTGGAAAGATGATATGATGAATGTTGCCTTTAATTATTCATTATTTTATCTTATAATTTTGTTAACGATCAAATCGGACATGCATTCGCATGACCATGGGCAACTTGTATACAAGGTATTATTTCCTCGAACGGTACCCACGGCGGTGGGATCGAGTCGGCCTAGGAGGAAATCGGTGTGCTTTGGTGGCACATAGTATTGGGACCTTCATTCGGGCTCGCAACCTAGTGAAGGGCACATCCCATACGCTATGAAGTCCTATATGGCAAAGTCCTTAAATGGTGCGTAGCACCAGTGGTCATGTAGTTAGGATGCACGCTAATAAATGTTTTGTGCAGGCAGAGTAAGTATATTGCCTAACCTGTATTTGATACAGGAACGAGGAGTCGAATATCGGTAAGAAATCACTCAAATGTGATATATGCAATGCATATGTTGGTTGATTTATCTGCTTAACATACTAAAAAAACAATGCTATGTTGTTGCATTTAAATGAGAAACTCTATAACATGCTCAACATGTTAAATACGATTTGCTGGAGTGTTGCCTTGCTAGAAGAATCCATAGAATGTTTTGATATAAGTTAACTCAACGATGCTTAAAAGATGCCTCTAAATGAGCACTGTCAGAACTTGATAACACCAAGTATGCTTCATTGTTGCCTTTACATTAGAAAGGAGATAACATGTTTACATATTCAACGTTTCTGCTGCTCATGAACTGTAAACTGATGCTAGGCCCCAAGTAGAAAGATCATTCTAATAAAAGCTTGCTCAAATAACCACTTAGTGTTGGTTTAGGCGAATGGGTGGGTTGGATTCTGCTCGCCAGTATATAGATGTTGTACTGACCCACGTTTGTGGGCAGGTCCACGTGCTTAGGAAATTCTGTACACGAAGATTAGCTTGATCGGTCCCGCGATATCGAAGATTTGTTGGCCATGCAGAAGCTCTCATTGCAAAAAATGATGTCTTCTGTTATAAAGGGCATAATGTATGGAACTGTGTAATCAGTTGTACTAGTGTGTTGTAAGCCAAGTCGGTTTATCGAGTTGTAATCCAGTGTATCAAAATATCAAATGTAAGCTTTATGGCTTTTATTCAGTTGGCTGTCAATGTGAAGTGAGATGTGTTGTAAGCATTGTATCTCAATACCAGTTTTGTACTCTACTTCAATTATCAATAAAGAATAAAGTTCTATTTATCTTTTGTGACTTCAAATGATCTGCTTAACTCTGCTGCTATAAATCAGTAATGTGTTCTCATTCGATAAAGAAAAAATATCCTCATTATCTTCAATTTGTCTCATTCGTGCTGCTGCGATGTGTTCTTATTTGAAGATTATCAAATGTGTACCATCTTTGCCTTGTACAAGTACAATACCAAACTTGTACGGCATCATGCCCAAGTGAGGACGATCGATTCCAAGAGATAAATTGACTCTACTGAATCGGGGCATGACAAATTGGTATCAGAGCACGACTTTACATCTTTGGTCTCTTCTTTGATTCGTTTCAAATCAAAGTGGCATCTGCAATTAACCAAAGCTGCTTCCGCGAGTACTCAACGTTGCTTTTGCAATTAAATCAAAGATTGCTTCCGTGATTATGTGTTGTTGTTCCTGTAATCATTTTAAGTTGTTCATATCTAAATTTTTTTTGACCCTCTTGGTTGCTCACTGGATGTTCCATACAATAAGTCTAAATACATTGTGATGCCCCTAAATAAATTTGCTTGTTGTTGGTTTGGACACTAATGACCCAACAATAACTCGATGCTATAGTATGATTTACTATGAATGATGTTCGAAATGTGGGAATAGAGAGATGTGGATATGTATGCTGTAACAAAGTTGAGAATTGTATGTGATATTGGCAAGTGATGGATGAGTTCAATAAAATTGATGAGTTGACTCATGTATGTTGGCTTGTGAATTGAGACCCTAAGATGTTGGCTTGATGTTGTGATCATTTAGATCACGAATGTCCGGAATAGATTTATGTTGGTATGGTTTAAGATTGGCTTCATTTCTAAGTGGTATATG